>JAFVLL020018707.1:0-185784 GCA_021397915.2 Tor tambroides | reverse complement strand
CTCCCGTCGGGAGCCTGGTGAAGGGCGGCGAATAAGGGACGGGGTGGTGATGACATGAAAGGGGGGAGGCAGCCAACTCGTCACAATATATATATGTAAACATAATATTGCTTTCTCTAGTGAAAATGTCATCTCAACTGAATCAGGAGAGAAATATGCACAGATCAAGCTCTGTTTACCAGCAAAACAGCCCAAAACACTCTAGAAGCAACAGCTTAAATTTAAAACATCTTAATGATGGATTTGTTTCTTACAAACTCACAGCTTTTTGCTTCACAAGACGTTAACTGGTGGACTGGAGTGGTGTGGATTACTTGTGGATTATTGTGATGTTTTTATCAGCTGTTTGGACTCTCATTCTGACAGCACCCATTCACTGCAGAGGACCCATTGGTGAGCAAGTGATGTGATGCTACATTCATTTCTCCAAATCTGTTCCCATGAAGAAACACACTCATCAACATCTTGAATGGCCTAAGGCTGAGTAAATTTTCAGCAAAATTTCATTTTTGGGTGAACTATTCCTTTAATATTATATTTTTAAACACATAATCCTCAGACTTACAGACTTGTACCCCGGCTCCACCGCTTTGTTCTTGGCTGTAATCTGAGAGGGGACAGGGAAAGAAGGAAATGGTTCTGAGATACCCAGCCGATGCCCATCGCCAGAACTCCTAGGGGCCAGAGAACCACAAAAAGGGCTCTGTGGAAGAAAGATCCGGGGGTTGTGCCGCTTTCATGTCTGGGTTTCCTCGGTCACTTAAATCCGCAGGTGCTGAGAGGGGACGTCTGTGACTGCCCAACATTCCCAGCGTGCCATTTGATACAGACGTGAATCAGAACATCCTGTAACTGATGACTGAATTACACTCAACTAATTCCACAGCTCAGCAGTCACATGTGTTTTAGCCCCACTGGTTTCACGTAATACCAATGACCTCTGTTCTAACCATATGTATTAAGGAAATGAATTATGTTTCCCATTATACAAACTACAAATGCACTTAACCCTATAAATCCTGTTGTATCATATTTGATACGCCCATTTCTGAGGCCTCTAAATGATCAACATGATTAAAACTGATGTTGTTCACATTCTACTACACGCCTTCTGTTGTCTGATTGATAGTTTAGACTTTTTAAACAAGTATAAGGCCTTTTAGTATAATTGTAAAAACGTCCTGCTTCAGCTTATGGTTCATGTGTCTTTTTGCTGTGAAATCTTTACTGATTTATAACATGAATGTGAGAGCAACTTTTATATTGTTATTAATATTTCAAGATTAACATTTAATGGATTAAAGCAGCTTAGGTTTACTTGAAAAATCATGTTCAAATGTCAATATCAAATATGATCATCAGGCTTTTGAGGAACATTTATTTGTTCACTTCTCAATCATCATTGTACTGCATTGCATTACATTACATGTTTTGAAACCACAGAGATTTGATCATAAAAATAAGTGTTTAAACAAGTGTTTAATAAGCCATTATTAGGATATATAAAGTGACAACTGATATTCAAATGCATTTTGTGTTAGTCTGCTATACTGTTAGAAAGATCTCATTGATTTACATTACAAGTACGCATATGCAACCTTTTTTTTATTTACGTAAAGGTTCAATAAACTGTTCCAAGTCAAAAAAAAAAAAAGAGGGGCGTTTTCAGATTAATTTCTCATATGTCAGGCTTTAAAATGAAAACAAGAAAACCAATTAATTTTTAATAAGTTTAGTTTCTATCCAAAACCTCACAGAATATGATCACAGAATTTGCTTTTATTCAGATAGATAGATAAATAGATAGATAGAACAACATTTCTGAAGAATGAGATTTGTTGTGATATGCAACTTGTTTAATGCATCACCAAATGCAGTGAGGCATTAGGAAAACAGACTGAGAGAAGCCAAGTCAAACTAAGCAAGACATGCTACTATAACATATTTACACAGCACTGCTGATCAAAATCTGTATGAACACATTTGTCTCAGTTTTATAGCTCATGGACAAACACACTGAACACAATCTCAAGTTAATTTGTCTCAAAGACTAACAATAGTTGTCTGGAGGAGGAAATACTTCACATCTTGGGGAAAATCCCTGCATGTTACCTCATCAGTCAATGTTCTTATATAAGAAACATGTGAACAGACAAAGAGAGAGAATGATTTAGTTGGAAAAGCTTCATCAGGATCATATATATACTCTCTATTCAGTTCTGCTGCTGTCTGTCTAGCTGTTTTAATGCCACTTTTAGGCAGTATCTGAGAAAAACAGATTCAGGAATCGGCCAGTCAAAGGTTAAGCTCAAGTTACGAGTGAACATTAAGACACGATTGTGTTTGGTGTTAAGAAAGCTGACATTTAAAATCCAGGGGCTTTGCAGCAATAACCATCATCCCTTTAATCCCAACGCAAAAGCCATGGGCGGCAATGATGTGAGGAATTTGACTCAAAGCCGACATTTGGCAACCCTTTCAAAGGGGTCAGTTATAGCGAGGGCCTCATGCTCTATGGATATACAACCGGCCTTTCAAGAGGACACAGGGAATGTGCTTAAGACACAATGCAATTCAGAGTCAATGTTGTTTCTGCTGCCTCTTCTTTTAATTAATGCTGGAATTTAATTAATGCATAAAATCAAAGACCAAGTCTAAGGGTGTGTAAACTGTCATTCCGGCTTCAATTTTCAGGATATTGTGTATTTTTTTCCCTTTAGCTTTTCAGGGAGAGCCATAATAACCATAAGAGTGCAATACAATTTCTCGGGATTGCACATGTATTCATCAATATCACAAAATATCTCCGTAATATAGTCTGTAATATTTATTAAGACTTAATAAGTGAACCCAGCTAGCTTATATGAGAAGCTCTCATTATTAATGTTAAATATTTATATTATTTTACTATATTGTGTTACTATGTAGAATCACCTGTAAAGGTGTCAGTGTTTTCTTTTTTTCTTTTTTTTAGTTACTTTAAATTTAAATATGGCCGAAGGCTGCCCTCTATTGGCCAAAGAGTAAAAACATGCAACTAATAAACAGACATTCAGTAAACTACCATTTTTCATAAACTATTCATTCATTCAGACTGATGATTTTAGGTTAAAATTTGAATATTTATATTTGTTAGTTTATGTTTTAGATGCTGTAATTTTTTTTTTATTTATTTATTTTTAAATATTTGTTATTCTTTTTTTTTTATTAGTTCACTTAAATTGTCCTACAGAGATAAGTCACTTTTCAATCAATTTTTATTTAAGAAAAATAAATAAAAGTACAAATATTACAAATTAGCCTCTAACTTAAGAGGTGAGGTCATGAAAACGTGCACAATAATTGTAATAAGTATTATATTTTTATTATTATTTTCTATATTATATTATTTATTATTGTTATTTTTAAGATTATGTGATATGCCAAAGATATAACGGCAGAATGGTAGATGCTTTTAGTTGATTTTATCAAAACAAATATTAATTAATATAAATTATTATATATTATGAGATTAAGACTGATCATTAAAATGCACAATTAATGTGTTAAAATGAACAATTCTTTAACATGAAATTTCAGAATGGAATGAGTCATTTAGAAAGCTGTCTAGCTAATATTGATACATGTGAGGTACAATTGGACCACGTGTTTGTAGCATTGCGATGAATGGGAATGCTAACGAATTGCTCTCACCAGGTATTGTGAAGTTAACCAGTTGCAAACCACGTCTCTATATGGTGTTGTACTCAAACTATCCCCTAGATGGTGCTGTGCACTCAAACTCAGCTCCATGGTAAAACCACCTTTGATAGTAAATATTGTAAATGTTACAAAATTGTGAAGTTAAATGCTCAAAAATGCTAAAAATCTCTAGCCTAATAACATTTAATCAAAGTGCCCTGATGATAATATAATTGCTTAAATCACAAATAAAGCAGGACTGTGATATTATCAAAACTGTAGGATTAATTTTGTTACCAGCCAATCGCCATCTAGGCCTCGATTAATAGATTAAATAAAACTACAAAATAATAAAACAAAGCAGAGTTTGTATTATGTGTGTAAAGATTCACATGCAAAACAGGGAAGTGCAACCCACTACAAACAGACATTACAGTACAGTTTCTTGTAAACAAATAATTGAAGCATACGGTGTACACACAGCCAACATGTGATTTAAAGACTACAGTAGGATATATTGTTTCTGCACTCGTGGATATTTTGTATGATGGGTTTTTTATAGTAATTACCTAGAGTTTTGTGTTTGACAAATGGATATGTCCTACTGCAAAAAGCCATGGTAAAGTCATTTGGCTGACGTGAAGTGCTTGGCCTTCACCCTATTTCCTGCTCTTAATGCTCGTCACTGTGGCATTTGGCATGTATAAAATTTGTGGTTAAACATTTTTCTCATTTTATAGCTCCTGGGCGTATATTTACTACAGAGGTCCACTGAAAGAGCTACTGAGAAGAAAAATAGGCTTTATGAGACGACACCATCAACCTTTGCGCTCCTGGTGTTGTCCAACTTGTCTGACAGCTGATGTTTTGATTGTTTCACACCTTGTATGCTATTTGTACAAGACAGTAGCCATTTTAAAGCAAAAGTTTGATTATTAATATTTCATGACATATGTTGGTGTGACATTTAAGCCATTGTTATAAACATCACAGATATAAACGATGTACAACTACTAAATATTAAACATTGATGAAGCAATAAATTGTTTGCCATTACTTTACTTTTTTAAAAGATCTAACTTACAAATTTGCCTGGTAGATGACAAAAAGGGTGAAAAATGTACTTAAAGGATGCAATATCAAGCCAGGATATAGAGACTTGACAATGGGCTTTTTTGCTAGTATTGATTGATTTGATTTTTATTGATTAAAATGAATACTTTTGTTCCATACGAGGACACATTTAATTGATAAAATGTCAGTAAAGACATTTAATGTTATAAATAATAATGATGATAATAATAATAATAGCTGTTCTTTTGAAAGAATCTTAAATCTATCAAGGTCTCCATCATCTTAAGCTTAATAATTTTAATATATTCAGACTCAGGGATATAATTACATAATATACACTGAACAAAATTATAAACGCAACACTTTTGTTTTTGCCCCCATTTTTCATGAGCTGAACTCAAAGATCTAAGACTTTTTCTATGTACACAAAAGGCCTATTTCTCTCAAATATTGTTCACAAATCTGTCTAAATCTGTGTTAGTGAGCACTTCTCCTTTGCCGAGATAATCCATCCACCTCACAGGTGTGGCATATCAAGATGCTGATTAGACAGCATGATTATTGCACAGGTATGCCTTAGGCTGGCCACAATAAAAGGCCACTCCAAAATGTGCAGTTTTACTGTATTGGGGGGTCCGGGGGGGTCCGAAAACCAGTCAGTATCTGGTGTGACCATCATTTGCCTCACACAGTGCAATACGTCTCCTTCGCATAGAGTTGATCAGGTTGTTGATTGTGGCCTGTGGAATGTTGGTCCACTCCTCTTCAATGGCTGTGCGAAGTTGCTGGATATTGGCAGGAACTGGAACATGCTGTCGTATACACCGAGCCAGAGCATCCCAAACATGCTCAATGGGTGACATGTCCGGTGAGTATGCTGGCCATGCAAGAACTGGGATGTTTTCAGCTTCCAGGAATTGTGTACAGATCCTTGCAACATTATCATGCTGCAACATGAGGTGATGGTCGTGGATGAATGGCACAACAATGGGCCTCAGGATCTCGTCACGGTATCTCTGTGCATTCAAAATGCCATCAATAATGCACCAAAATGCACCTGTGTTCGTTGTCCATAACATACGCCTGCCCATACCATAACCCCACCGCCACCGTGGGCCACTCGATCCACAACGTTGACATCAGCAAACCGCTCACCCACACGACGCCATACACGCTGTCTGCCATCTGCCCTGTACAGTGAAAACCGGGATTCATCCGTGAAGAGAACACCTCTCCAAAGTGCCAGACGCCATCGAATGTGAGCATTTGCCCACTCAAGTCGGTTACGACGACGAACTGCAGTCAGGTCGAGACCCCAATGAGGACGACGAGCATGCAGATGAGCTTCCCTAAGACGGTTTCTGACAGTTTGTGCAGAAATTCTTTGGTTATGCAAACCGATTGTTGCAGCAGCTGTCCGGGTGGCTGGTCTCAGACGATCTTGGAGGTGAAGATGCTGGATGTGGAGGTCCTGGGCTGGTGTGGTTACACGTGGTCTGCGGTTGTGAGGCCGGTTGGATGTACTGCCAAATTCTCTGAAACGCCTTTGGAGACGGCTTATGGTAGAGAAATGAACATTCAATTCACGGGCAACAGCTCTGATGGACATTCCTGCAGTCAGCATGCCAATTGCACGCTCCCTCAAAACTTGCGTCATCTGTGGCATTGTGCTGTGTGATAAAACTGCACATTTTAGGGTGGCCTTTTATTGTGGCCAGCCTAAGGCACACCTGTGCAATAATCATGCTGTCTAATCAGCATCTTGATATGCCACACTTGTGAGGTGGATGGATTATCTTGGCAAAGGAGAAGTGCTCACTAACACAGATTTAGACAGATTTGTGAACAATATTTGAGAGAAATAGGCCTTTTGTGTACATAGAAAAAGTCTTCGATCTTTGAGTTCAGCTCATGAAAAATGGGGGCAAAAACAAAAGTGTTGCGTTTATAATTTTGTTCAGTGTAGTTTTCAAAATGGTATCAAGGTGAAGTTTTACAGTTTCATTTTATAATATACTGTAAAGTCATGACGTAAAAGACCCTTTGAAAATGATATTTCTACAAATATCCAATTTTTCACATTAATTGGACTTTTTTTATTTTTTAAAAAAATGTTTAAATCTGTTTATAAATGCATACATGTAAACTAAAATGTAAATCATAAATTTTTTTTCAAAAGTTTGGGGTCAAAGTTTTTTAAGAAATTAAGAAATGTATTCAGCAAGGATACATTAAATTGATCAAAGCATTTATTTGAAATAGAAATAATTTATTATTTTGAATTTTCTATATTCATCAAACAAACCTGAAATAAATATTTCTGAAGGATCATGTGACACTGAAGACTGGAGTAATGATGCTGAAAATTCAACTTTGCATCACAGGAATAAATTACATTTTAAAATATATTCAAATAGAAAACAGTTATTTTTAAATGAAATAATATTTCACAATATTACTGTTTTTACTGTATTTTTGATCAAATAAATGCAGTCTTGGTGAGCATATAAGAGACTTGTTTTAAAAACTATTTAAAAATCTTCCCAAATCTAAACAACAACCATCTCAGACACCCTATATTATATATCACAGAAGAAAAAAAAATACAAAATTAAAATTTTGGGGTGCACTATCCCTTTAAGAGCTTTACATTCTCACAAGGCCAAAAATATACTTCAGACAATAATGCATGCTTGGAAACTGTTTGTTATGTGACCATAACTCTTTCTGTCAGGTGTCTGGAAATCTCTGACATCAAATGACCGATGTCTTCCATCCATAAGTGTGTTTCACTTCTGACCACTCAGGAAAACAGCCACAGAATGTCCAAGTGTCCATTTCCTGTCCACATGCCTCACCCAATCTAAACCAGCACAATGCGTCTTTAATTACGTAACACTGACACTTCTTTTTATGTGTTTTCCTAGAAGCGTGTGTATACGCCGATGTGTGTGTTTCGTTGTGTTTCTGCACTTGTGACGCTGCATATCTCAGGGATGAGGCCATCCAAGGGGAACCTCAGGAAAATGACACAGAGGCTGATAAATGTGTTTGCTGTGGCACCAGGCAAAGCAAGCCTCACTGTCGCCTGCCTGCTTTTTCTCAGAAAACTGAATGTTGTTCTCATACATCCCTGCTATTAGAGTACAGCAGGGACTGTGCAGATACAGTATAAAGAACGTTTTCATGTATCTAAGGCATAATGCATTCCAAATTGCACTCAAAATGAACATTTTGTCATCATTTTCTCACCCTTATGTTATTATATTAAATTTAAAGCACTGAATAAAATGGTGGATTTAACAAATTTAGCAATTGTCATTTTGCACGTCACACAGAAAAAGTGAACAATGACCTAATTTTTCATATCGTATTGCTTAAGCCTGACTCATTGTTCCCCACAGTTTTGAAATAGAAGATAAAGAAGGTCAATAGTGTAAGAAACCACAAACACACCCTCATCCCTCCACCCACACATTCACACTTAAACACATACAAATTGCACTTCCGATACTTTCTTCCTTCTTGCTACTCACAGAGAGTTCCGTTGTAACTTTTTCAGCTGTCGTCAGAAAACAACCTAATTTTAAAAAAAATGGTGCATGCAAAGCATTGCTATTGCTCATACTTGCACTTAAGGATTGGAACTCTTGATCTTAAATATTAAATTTTAGCATAAAACTTCATTCATAGCATAAAACTTATATTTAGAAATTGATATTTTAAGGTTAATATTGTCCCAAAAATATTTTATTTATTTTATTTTATTAGGCTAACTCAACTTTGTGGTTTATTAATCAAATATAATTAAAAAAAAACACAATGGTATAAAATGGTTAAATATTTATGAAAGATTTCGGACATTGTCCAGGCAGAATTTAAATTAAAAAACAATTTAAAATAATTCAAACAGTTCAAATAAATAAAATAATACTGTATACAGTCTACTTGACCTTTGACCTTTAATCACTGAGGTCTCTGAAGAGCAGCTCTTGCTTACTCAATATGAAGGGAGGACAGTCACTCCTGCTTTTGTGCGAGGACCTCTGTGTAAGTTATGGGATGTTTATAAATATGAATGACAGATGAGATACATTATTATAGAAGAGCATTATATAAACACCACCCCAATGTTTTTAGTCCAATGTCCAGGAGACACTCAGATTCAGTAAAGTGCAAATGTGAGAATGCATGGTCTTTTTTTTTTTTTTTTTTTTGAATTCAAAAGTATTTTAATGTATTTACTTTTAGATAAAATAAACGGCAGTGCTGGTGCTACCTTAAAAGTTAATGAAAGAAAAGAAATATTTGACAATGGAACGATAGCGACTCTGTTAATAAAACATGCTAAAATTAAAAATTAACTTTAAAATAAGCTTTTGTACATTGCAAAACCTAAATTGTTTTGCAATGCAAATTATTTTCAAAGTCAGTTTCTAAAAACATATTGTAATGTTAACATTTAAATAAGCATAACTAAAAGACAAACACAACTAAAAATACTAATGAATACATTTTTACCATTTAAATTATATTTTTTTTTTCCTATTCCAGCAATGAGACTTTTTCCTTTTTGTTTTATTTTTAGTTAGTTTTCTTTTTAGTAGTTAGTTTTATTAAGGTAATAAAAATTGGTGAGATTGTCCAATAGCGATGACCAGAGAGGTTATAGGGTTTCCTTTCATCTGTTATTATTCTGGAACTATATTATATTCACTTGCATCATAAAATCCACCAAAACAGAAGTTGACCCCCAAAAAGCTGGAGCACCCTATGTACTAGTCAGGTTAATTCAGGCCTTTTATTGTGCTGTGACCTTTCGTGCTGAAAACCAGATCCAATAAGAGCCATCACAAAGGTGCTTCCATCAATGAAAGCAGAAGTGCAGCCACAAATCAGAATTTCAAATTAGATTATTTTACTTCTCAGAGAAGGATGCATGCATTTTTACTGAAAAGGTAACTAGATCAAAATCAGATACACTTGACCAAAAGCAATACTCATCTTTTTTTCCCTGTTTGTTCTGCTCTTCATCATCTTTATTGCAAGCGGCAGCAACCTCATGCAATAAAGCATCAGATTCAGGATGTTATCCTTCTCTCTGCTTCTCTGGGTTTCCATGCTCAGAACATTCCAGCTTGAGACTGAAGCTCAGCAGATCTTCACCTTGAAGAAAGAAATGGTTTACTCAAAAAATGTCCATAATTTATCAATTCTTATTTCAATCCAAACCTGAAGGAGATATTTTAAAGTATTTTCAAGCTGCTGTTTTGCAAAAAAAAAAAAAATGTTCTAAGAACATTTTGCAAATGTTCCCATTAAGGTATAAACACGTTCTCTGAATGTTCAAAACACCCTTTTTTTAAATCGTTTAAACACGTATTTTTCTTGGTTATGTGAATGTTAAGAGAACATTCCATTTTGAATGGGAATGCTACTTTTGAATGTTCTCTGGATGCTCTGAAACAAGCAGTAATGATTCAGAAAAAAACATTCCATAAATGATGTATAAATAACCTTTTTTTGGCCAAATGTTCTATTAACGTTACTGGAGGAACATTTGAGAGAACCTTGCCAGAACGTTAGCCAAAGTTTTGACAGTGTTCCTGTCAGAAGGACACACTAAAAAAAGTGCATGGAGATTTTTGCTCAGCCTGTCATTATACTCAAGGAATCAACAGGTGGAAAAGTTGTGATTTATCTCTCTGAGAAACAGCACATCTCGGCTGGTCTGTGCATCTGTGATCTTTTGGGTCAGAATGATTTATGCAAGACTAATATAGATTTATACAACCAAATGTCTGCAGCTGTTAGATCTACACCTCTGAGATAAGCTTTCTCTCACTGAGCAGAACCAGACAGCGCTGTGCAGCAGATTCATAACAGATTCATTCCCAAAGGATAATCATGCATTTTCTTATAGAAGGATCCTATATTTTGAGGAGAGCGTGCATTAGTATCTCTCTGTGTACATAGATGTGATAGATGGTTTTTATTTGTTTTGCCATTTGATTTAAACTGAATCTTATGGGAGTTTAGGAGTTTGTTCTTGAATTTTCTGTTTACCCATTTTGGTCATTATCAAAAGTCTATAATCTCTATTGTCATAATTCAGCAGAGGATTCTGGTGTTCATGGATCCGTCTTTGTCATTGTTGTAGTAGGCTAAAGCTCTACCACAATGTTTAGTCTCCAGTGTTTTATTTACTCCTGATTTTTCCGCACCTCTGACAAACGATTTGTGACATTGTGGCGTTTATGGCTTGCAAACAATGGTTTATCACACATTCAGTAGTCATATTACTTTCCATTAAACTACTTCTCTTTTCATAAAACATATTTAATTATACTAACATATTAAATTATCATGGGAAGCTACAGATCTGTGTCAAAGAGCTGCAAATGAATGTAAAACTGTGAGGTCGCATGTTATCAGGGATCTCTGGTTAGATACCACAAAATATTGAAAGATGTGTTTTTCTGCTCAGAATAAAGCTACTGAATACAAAAAGGGGCATCTTTTTAGTCACAATAAATTAAATTGTTGCCAGAAAAATATATATATTAAGTGTAAAAGAAAGATGAGAAATTTATGAATTCAACTATGATTTTTAGAGAAAATCTATTTCAATATTTTAGACTTTTAATAAATTAACCTTGCTGTGAAAATAATCACTGCGGGTGTCACAGTCCTAACGTACACGAAAACAGAAAAAAAAAAAGAAAAAAAATTGATAGTCTGATTCATTTCCGCGAATCGGTTCTTGTTTTCGGTGAACCAGTTCAGAAAACCGATTCAATGGTTCTTTTACGTCACGGCGTAGTTACGAAATCACGTGTGCCTTGATATCCCGATGTTGCGTATTAAAAAAAAAGTCCCCTGTCAAGACTTCTATTCACTTCTAACGCTTTGCTGGAAAGAGACAAATTACGGTTCTCTGTTCAGTGTCTCGAGATTTTGACTCAAGAACCGCTTTTATCGTACTGGATTCTTGAATGAATCGTTAAGGCCGCTTTCAAACGATTAATTTAAAAAGATCCGACCCCAAAGAGCGATTCCCGTATAACTGCGTGTAAAATACAAATCTGAAGGCAGCGCACATGTATTTAAGTATCCCTGCAGGTTCCTTAAATGTATCAACAGGAGGCTGTAACACAGTCTTTCATGATTCCTGCAGAACCTTTCTTGTGAGTAACGTAGCACAGATATCAAGCGGTTTCGGCTGCCCTCATGTGGCCGTGAGTGGAAATGCCACACGTCCCATTATTATAATAATCACTTTTCAAAAACGAAAGAAATTAAAATATGAAATATCATGATGTAAATATAATTAGAATTCGAAAATTCTTATAGCATGAACACATAGTCCTAAAGATTGTTATAAATATATTATATGCATTTTAATTATTTGGAAGCCTAGAAGAATGTACATAAATATAAAGGGCAGACTGGAGCTAGGCCTGTATAAAAGCTAGAAAGTTTTGCATTTACATGAATCCTTCTCTCTAGTGGTAGTTGTCAAAAACGTAATCCAAACCTCTAACCTTAAATCTGATTATTTTTATGAATTATGTCTATGAAACTAGAATTTTATATTTTTATTATAGGTTATTATTTTAATTGTTTTTATTATTTTTTAATTTTTTTATTTAAAAAAAAAAAAAAAGTGAACACCGCAAAATCACAGTGGAATACATTCAGTTGGCCATACAATAAAGGCAGATTTGAACTGAATTCTTGAAATGTGATGTCCTTTTTATTTATTTATTTATTTATTTGCTATTTCTTTAATTGTTTGTGTTTCCTAATTTCAAAATATATATATTTTGATGAAAAGCCTTTAATAAACTCCTTGGTTCCCAGTGTGACAACTTACCCCATATACTATTGCTATTGGGGCATGTTGACACAAAAGGTCAATGTATGTTCAGTGAACTATATTATTTCTGGACTGTAAGGGTGAAAATATTCCAGGTTTTTTTTTTTTTTACCAAAATGTACTGTATATATATATAGAAAATGAAATCTGACCTGGTGAAGAGCGAAATGTGATGTGGATATGTTCTGGGCAGGATTTGTGAAATAATTTAAACAATGTGCTTCTATGCGCTTTTCAAATTGCATTTTAAACACATAAAATGTATTAATTTCAGTATTTATTGACTATGTATTATTTTAGTGTTTATATTTTGATAAAAAGCTTATAATAGGTTGTTTGGTGCCCAGTGTGACAAATTACCCCATTAGCTATTACTATTGGGGCATGTTGTCACAAAAGGTAAAGCAAAATCTAATGTCTTTCTGTTAATATTAGGGTGAAATATGACCTGGACATGTTTTTGACATGACCTGTAAAATAAACAGTATATATAGAATAAACAAACTATAACTTGTACTCATGCATGTGACAACATGCAACACACACACACACACAAATTCTGACATGAAATCATTTTTGTTGTAAATAAAAAGATGAAAAAAAATCAGTTGTTCTACTTCAAAATGTCATTTAATTCAGTGAGGGGTTTTTCTATTTGTTTTTGAATTATTAGTGAAATTGATTAGCAATTTCAGAGTGTAAAATGCTTTTAAAGTCAGCCCTACACTAAATTCTCTTCAGTGTAGTTTGAGAGTACATCCTTGTTTATCTTCTGTGGGAATTTGCAAACAAATGAGATCCGTGTAGGTGTAGACTTACATCCCCCTGACCAATCACTGTAGAGATCTGGAAGCACCAGACAGAGCTGAGTCTATATATAGCTGCTCCTAAACCCCCTCACACTACCTGCCGCAGGTAAATCAACAGACCCGTCTCGCAAGCACGCTCAAAGGCACCTCTAACCGCACCATGTCGTTCAAGAGCCCTTCCAGGAGTTTCTCCAGCTCAAGTCTGTCTGGCAGCATGGGGTCAAGGGGCAGTTTGTTTGGGGCCATTTCCCCAGCCGCTATAGGGAATCTGGCAAACACACTGCGTCCGATCGTGCAGATCAACAGCAGCACTTTTGGCCCGGCTGATGATAAAGAGACCATGAAGGGTCTGAATGACCGTCTGGCGGGGTATCTGTCAAACGTGCGACTCCTGGAGGACTCCAACAATCAACTGGAGGAGCAAATCAAAGAGGCTCTGATGAGGAAAGGAGCTGAGAGCGGCAGAGACTGGAGCGCCTATGAGAAGATCGTTGCGGATCTGAGAAACCAGGTGAGCAAATAAAAGGTTTTGTTAAGTACTCATGCATGCTTTTTTATCATAAAGTACACAATCAATGTTTGGACACACCTGCTCATTCTATAACTGTTTTCCTTATTTTAGAATAAGAGTAAATCATGAAATAACACAAATGAAAGTTTAGGAATTATGTTGGCCAATTATGTTCTTCTATCTATTTGAGCTTCTGAAAAGTTTCCGCCCTTTAAATTCCAGCTCTGCAACTTCTTTAAATACATGAGATGCCAGTTTATATGTATAATGGTAACTTGTTGATGTTTTTTTACCTGCTCCAACTCATCTATTAAAAATAAAAAATTTAATTAAAATTCAATTTTAAGTCAGTTTATGGTTGTGTATGTGATTTAAGCTTGTAAAGACAAGTGTTCAACAACAGCTTGCTTATAATATGTTGCAACCTTTAAAGTTTTAATTAAAATATATTGAATTATTAATTGAATGTGGAACTGATTCAATTAAAAAAAAACAATTCAATATCTATTTTTCATAATGCATTTTTATTTACTTTATTTTAGTAAAAAGATGCATTTTGCATGAATGACCACGACAAAAGCAGCAAAAGACGATGTTACAAACCGGCAAGGAAACATTTGAAATACAATTAAGAAACAAAATGGAAGAAATATTATTATTAAAAAAAAAAAAAGACTAAGTCACAAAAATTTTACTAGGTATCCGAACCGGTCTATTATAAGTGCTGTAACCCTTTGAAGATACATTTAAAAAAATAATAATAAAATTAAAATTAAAAAACATTGTTTTTAGTATAGGAACCAAACTTTGGTAGTGTCAAGACTATCAAAATGCATTTAAAAAAAAAACGTTTTTAAGAAATATAATGATTTAAAAGACAATATGCATTAAAAGTTTTATTTATTTTGCATTTATTAAATTATTTAATTACTTTATATGATTTAGTCTATTTTCCTTTGCTATTTGTTGAAATGCTGTAATGAGAACCCTAAATGCAAGACAATGCTATGAGTGTTTGTGTTTGTAAATCAACCCCTCAGATCCAGGAAATGACTTTGGACAATGCCAGACTTTTCCTGCAGATCGACAATGCGAGGCTGGCTGCTGACGATTTCAAAGTCAAGTGAGTTATTTGTTTATTTAATTCCCTGATGAAATGTTAAAAACTCTCAAATTAGGAAAACCTCTCACAAAAATAGACTATACAAATATTTCATATTGTGTAAATACAAAGCAGTCACCGAGCTGCAGGGCAGTTTGCTGTAAATACGACACACGCCCTGTAGTCTCTGATGTAAATGAGCGCTCACTGAATCTCTCCGGGCAGGTTTGAGTCGGAGCAGGCCATGCGGCAAGGGGTGGAGCAGGATCTGGCACGACTCCGCAAGATGCTGGACGACACTTACATGGGCCGCATGCAGCTGGAGAGCCAGATCGAGTCTATGAGAGAAGAGCTGGCGTTCCTGAAGAAGAGCCATGAGGAGGTACACGCCTTAAACACACCATTCAACACTGATTAAACAGCAACACCTCAAACCTGCAGAGATGCACTCGCACAGGTGGCTCGTTTGATCTGTGTTTGTTGGACCACAAACAGCCGTCTAGTCACAAGAAGCAGCAGCAGTTAGTAAGTTAACAGAGCGCAACAAAAGCAAACATCAGTCCTGGAAGTAAAATCGAATTAATTTTACTGTGTAGTACTCTAGAAATCATAAATCAGCATGATTTCACATTTAAGCAAATGAAGTCAACAATTTAATTTAATTTATTGATATATCATTTTTAATATTAATATTACTTGAATTAATTGAATATTAAAATGATTTTATATCTTATATTAAAATAATTGGAAATTGTTAAAAAAAATATTTTAATAAATTTAATTTATTTAATTGAATATTGATTTAATATTAATGAAATATAATTAAATTAATATTAAACAATTTTAAGGTTAAAATACATTATGAAAATAATTTCAACAGTAATTAATATTAATTTAATATTAATATTAATTGAGCTAAATTAATGTTATAATTATTTTAATAATAAAACACTAGGAAAATATTAAAATTGTTGAAAAATGAACTTAATATTAGTTTAATTAAATTAATATTGTAATTATTTTAATGTTAAAATACTTTAAAAAATTATTAAAATAATTTAAATGTTAATTCATTTAAAAGTAAAATACTTGAAAAATTTATTTTAAAAAATTGACGAAATATATTTATTAATAATATTAAAATTATTTTAATATTCATATTTAATAAACTTAAAATATATTTATGTTATACATTTATGTATATGTGTATGTATGTATATATATATATATATATATATATATATATATACATATATATATATGGGCAAAATACTTTCCAAACTAAGGCCTGCTAAAAAAAGAAGTGAGCAGTCACCATAAAATCATTATTTGAGCTACTGTCAACAGATCTTCCCACCCAACCTGCCTGGTTTTCTATGCTTTAGGGCAAGAGTTAAACAAACTCAAATCTCCAGCAGCAGCGATGTTGACAGATCCTGTCATTATAATCCATATAACTAAATCCATTGATCATTTTATTTCACAGGATGTTGCCAACCTGAAGAGCCAGATCAGCGACTCTCAAGTCAATGTGCAAATGGAGACTAAAAACAGTGCAGACCTTAATGAGACCATTAGCAACATCCGCACGCAGTACGAGCGAGCCGTGCAGAAGAGCCAAGAGGAAACTGAAGCCTGGTATCAAAACAAAGTCAGTCATATTTTGCATTCTTTTGTTTTCTCCTTCTGTTATATATACATTTAGAAATAGAAAAATTGCACATCTCATATAAAATACATAAAAAAATCCAACAGCCCATATAATAATTGTGTCTCTTAAGGATTGAAGGTTAAGCACCAGCTTTCATTTTTCTTTCTTTTTAATTTTTGAGTTGTGACCCTATGGGAAAGTGGAAAGTGCCTTTTATTTAGGAGAGCTTTGTGCCTAATTATAAGGCAGCACTATATTGTCATGTGACCTGAATCCCTTGTTCCCTTTGTTCCTCTCTATCCAGTTTGACAACATCACAGCTGAGGTGACTCAGAACACTGAAGCTCTGCAGGCAGGAAAGACAGAGCTGAACGAGCTGCGCAGGCAGAAACAATCTCTAGAAATTGACCTGCAGGCTCTGCACAACATGGTACAGTACACAGATTACACAAATTATCCACTTGACAAATCACTCAGCATTCTACACAGTCAGCACTCTCACCTGGCAGACATGTGCATCGTTTAAATGATTATGAAATGTGTTTGCACGAAATATTCAATGCCTGTCGCTGTGCATGCATGTCAACTGAATTTACACATTATTCCTGTGCACCCAAGTGTTATTTTAAACCATGGGAAAACAGGGGCTGTTTTTATATGGCGGTTTGTCAACATTTTTTTGCAGAGAAATAATTGCTGAAAGTCAAAAGGTTTGACACACCTACTTATTCTTTATTACTATTTCCCACATTTTAGAATAATATTAGTCATTTATAAATAACATAACTGAAAACAAAAATACTGGAAATAAAAAATATAATAAAAATAAAATTAATTAAATAATCTAATAAAAATTAAATGAATGAAATATACTAAATGTTACACAAAAAAATAATAAAAAATAAGAATTTATTTTTTTCCAGATTATTTTTTCTAAAGAATTTAAGTGTTTCCAGATTTTCCTTTATTATACTTGTCTGCTTTTTTGTGCACATTTCTGCACAGAAATAATCACAGACTTTAACATACCTACCTTTTCTTTATTAGTACTATTTCCCACATATTAAAATAATAGTAAAGTCATCTATAAAATAACACAATTAGAAACAAAAAGAATGAATATATAATATATTAAAATGTATACATAATAAACATTGGCAAGGATTTGAGGCAATTAAGTGTCAAGGATGAGTCTGGCATAAAGCTGTAATATTATATTCTTATTTTTGTATTAAATTTAGTAGATTGTATTAATTGTATTTTTAATATTTTTATTTAATTATTTTTGTTTGGCTAGCACAAATTGTCTTTAATATATCATGAATCTTTTCAATATATTCAAGACAAATTTGTTTGTGAAATTAAAAAAATGAAATTAAACAATATAATAAAAATAATACAATATGATACATTTTGTAAAAATGTTTCAAAATAAAAATGTATATCTGTCAATTTCAAGCATTTACACGGAGCCTTTATTTCAAAAAGCTGATCATTCAGATGTGTCCAAACCTTTCTTGTTCTGCTTGGTGCTTTGCAGATTCGATCACTCGAGGATTCGCTGCGTGAAACGGAGGCACGTTACGCTCACGAAGTCAGTGGGTACAACTCTCGAATCCTGCAGCTGGAGGGAGAGCTGGGACAGGTGCGAGCGCAGGTGGAGCGCCAGGCGGCCGAGTACGAGGCCCTGCTCAGCCTCAAAACCAAACTGGAGGCAGAGATTGCCACCTATCACCGTCTGCTGGAGGGTGTTGTTGACGACGACAAGGGGGACAAAAACAGGTAAGAGATAATGACTGTGTGAACAGTGATCAAAAAATGGATGGGAAAAAAATATTCCAGCTCAATGCCAGAATCATCCCTGACACTTTATAGCCTCAAGTCATTAATGAGCTGAATCAGTTGTTTTTCTTTTAGACTGATGCCAAATCCCTTATAAGCCATTATGAAGAATCAAATTAGGACTGGGCAGTATATTAAAGATTCACAATGTATTCAAGACACTTTTGCTTGTCATATAAAATTACTGTAAAAATTTAATTAGACAAATCATTTTTTTAATATGAAATTCATGTTGATTTCAAACAATGTAGCAAAAATGCCATAAGAGTTGGTTAGTTTGATTCATTTTCGTGCATCAGATCACGCTGTCTATTTTAAAGGAATAATTCACCCAAAAATGAAAATTTGCTGAGTACTTAGCCTCAGGCCATCCAAGATGTAGATGAGTTTGTTTCTTCATCAGAACAGATTTGGAGAAAGGCATCATTACATCACTTGTTCACCAATGGATCCTCTGCAGTGAATGGGTGCCGTCAGAATGAGTCCAAACAGCTGATAAAAATAATTCACAATACTCTGATTTAATGATTTGTTTCTGAAATCAGAAGTCTAAATTTCTCTGAAAATATTTTAGTAAAACGTCTATGCAGGTAAATACTGGTGTTTGTTAAAATGTTTTGATGTAGTTAAAGGGATAGTTCACCCAAAAATGAAAATTCTGTCATCATTTACTCACCCTCAAGTAATTCCAAACTTGTATGAATGCCTTTGTTCTGCTGAACACAAAGGAAGATATTTTGAAGAAAGTTTGTAACCAGGCTGTTTTGGGGCACCGTTGACTTCCATAGTAGGAAAAAAAAATACTATGGAAGTCAATGGTGCCCCAGAACTGCTCTGTTTCCCACATTCTTCAGAATATCTTCCTTTGTGTTCAGAAGAACAAAGACATTCATACAAGTTTGGAATTACTTGAGGGTGAGTAAATGATGACAGAATTTTCGTTTTTGGGTGAACTATCCCTTTAAGAACAAATACAAAAAGCATGTTTATGCATGTTTGTTGCACCATCATGTTGTTCCAATCCAAACCTGCATTTCTTTCTTCTGTGGGGGGAAAAAAAAGATGATATTTTGAAGAATGCTGGTAACCAAACATTTTCGGTTCCCATTGACTTCCATTCTATTTTAACTGTTTGGTTACAAACATTCTTCAAAATATCTTCATTTATGTTCCACAGAAGAAGGAAAGTCATACAGGTTTAGAATGTAAATAATGACAGACTTGTCATTTTTGGTGGACTTTTGAAATCATTCCTTTCATTTTGGTCACTGATTGCAATGCACAACATTGCTGTTTCCATACAGCATTTTCCCTTGTGAGCTGCGCATGCAAATCTAGCGTGCACAAAGCTTATCTTTCCATGGAGAAGTCACTCTATAGTAACAAGCACACGGCACAAACTCTTTCCCTACAGGCTTGTGAGAAACATGTCCCTGCAAGCATCTGTCCTTTAAAGTAGACACCACTTAAAGACAGTAAGGGGGACATTTCAGCCCTTATATGCAGAAAAGTGATCACTCAGTGTGGGGTTTTTCAGTAAACAATTCTTAACTTCGATCCACCCCAGTCTTGAACATTTAGTTGCATCCTTTCCATGAAGTACCTCCCTTTGTGCCACTCTCTCATGTTTTCTCTTCCCTCCACAGAGAAGAATTTTCTTTAGAGCAGGCGTTGTATGCAGGTGAGTGCCGTGACGTGTAGATTTTAGGAATCGTCAGTGTGAGTTAACAAACACGCTTGCCTAACCCATATCAAGCTTGTCTTACTAATCATCACTCACTGCTCTACTGTCTAACAAAGACAAGTAAACAGTGCTGCCCGAGCCCTCGCTGGCCAAATACACTCACATCACTCACACTTTTTATGTTTCTCACTGCTAACCTCATGCAAATATGTTTGAAGACAATCATCTTTACAACTTGTTACAACAAAAGGGTCATTCTACAAAACAGGTGCCATTTGTGTGCCTTTTTTAGCCACCTCTATTTTCATTTTTGGCTTTATTAGCCTCTATGCACTTACTGAGGAAAGCAAAATACATATATTAAAAAAAATAATAATGTAATGCAAAGCTGAATTTTCAGAATCATTTTAATATTCTGATTTAAAAATATATACATTTTAAAGCGTAATTTTTTTTTATTAAAAAAAATTATTATTATCCATGTTGAAAAATTCTCAATATTTTTGTGAAAACCGAAACATTTATTTTTAATTATTCAGCATTTAATTGAAATAGAAATAATTTTTGATCAATGTATGCATACTTGTTGAATAAAAGTATTAATTTCTTTTTAAAAAATTACTGCCCCAAACTTTTGAACAAAAGTGTTTATACATTTACATTTAGGTTGATTTTTATGCATTTTTTTTTTTTTTAAATAATTATAATTCTAAAAAATTAGTGCTGTCAAATGATTAATCGCGATTAATCGCATCCAAAATAAAAGTTTTTGTTTACACAATATATGTGTGCCTTCTGTGTATATTTATTTTGTATATATAAAGACACACACATACAGTATATATTTTGAAAATATTTACATGTATTTACATGTTTATATTTATATTCATATAATTTATATTATATAAAAATATATTTAATATATAATTATAACATACTTTTCTTAAATATATACATGCATGTGTTTGTATTTATATATACATAATAAATATACACAGTACACACACACATAATATGCAAACAAAAACTTTTATTTTGGATCCGATTAATCGTTTGACAGTGCTAAAAAAATATGACTGAAGTAAAATTAACAATCAACATCAAATTCTCAAAGAAACACCTTTTAACTTCATGAGCTTATAATGCCAATTGTCAAATTAAACTAAAACTTCACCCTGTTACTGTTCTGAAGACATAATCATATCTCAGAATATATTACAATTTGTTAATTTAGCTTGAGATGGTGCAATGCAATGTGTTAAATTTTAGACCCATTACTTGTCTGATGGGATTTTTGAAATGTACAAAAACTTGCAAAATGACCTTCTCAAACTGTAATAGGCACCTGATTCATAGAATTACCCCAGTAATATTTATTAAAATGTTGCTTTCTCAACTAATATATGCATCGTGATTAACCTTAATGATTTGTTTGCTTTTAAGAGCTTCTAATGTTGTTTTTTTTGGTATGCTACATAAATGTCTTAATGAATTACTAAAGACTGACTCTAACCTCCAGTCTACGTTCTGTCTCCAGCTCCTCCTCCTCATTCCGTCGGACTTAAGAAAGCCATCATCATCACACAAGAAATAGTGGACGGAGAAGTGGTCTCTCAGAGGCAACATGAGCAAAATCTTACTAATCACAATGACCTGGAAGTTTCTGGGGAGGATCAGGAGTTGACAGAACAACTGGAGCTAGCAGTGGAAGAGGCAAAGGCAGAGGAACAGGAATTAGGAGAACAACTGGAGCTAACGGTGGAAAAGGAGAAAGCAGAGGAAGAGAGAGTAGCAGAACAACTCCAGTTAACTGTGGAAAAGGTGAAAGTAGAGGAAGAGAGAGTAGCAGAACAACTCCAGTTAACTGTGGAAAAGGTGAAAGCAGAGGAAGAAAAAGTAGCAGAACAACTGGAGTTAACGGTGGAAAAGGTGAATGCAGAAGACAAAAAAGTAGCAGAACAACTGGAGTTAACGGTGGAAAAGGTGAAAGCAGAGGAAGAAAAAGTAGCAGAACCACTTGAGTTAGCGGTGGAAAAGGTGAAAGCAGAGGAAGAAAAAGTAGCAGAACAACTGGAGTTAACGGTGGAAAAGGTGAAAGCAGAGGAAGAAAAAGTAGCAGAACAACTGGAATTGGTGGTGGAAAAGGTGAAAGCAGAGGAAGAGTTCACAAAACAACTGCCGTTAGCAAAGGAAGATGAGTTAGTGGAGAACAGAGAAGTCACCTGCTGAACACGATGAGGAGGAAGAAGCTTCTCAAGATGTTGTGAAGAAAAAGTGACTTTTTACTGCTATGTCTCATCCTAATCTTACAGCCTCCGTGGTTCTTCTTCTCTGTCTTTGTTTGCTTCTTCTTGCTCAGTTTTTCTTTGTGTTGACCATGACAATTTGATCAATCTCCTATGCCACTATTAAATATGTATGAGCTTCATTTTCTGCTCAGTGTTGTTATTTTCTAATGTAAATTACCAATCTAAGGTTTGGGGTCAGTAATAGCTTGTTTTTGAGTAAGCAATAAGGTATGAGAGTCCGTGCTGTATTGTGAATAAGTCACGGCCGAAGGGCGTTGTTAGGCACGACGCGAAGCGTGTCCTTCCGCTAAAAATATAGTTTCTGCAGTAAACGGCAAGAGAACGATCCGATGTTACATGCCTCATCTTATTGGACTCAAATGAAACCAGAAAATAGGAACTGTTCTTTTTTTTTTTTATACACCATATATATTTTCTCAGACACATACATCTGCTTATGTTGCAGCATGAGGAAACACCTGTTTTCTGCTTTTAGTTTAAAACAGACCGATTTGTGGCACAGCGCGAATTTGCAAGCGTCATTACAATGTAAACTGATGGGCATATGGACACACAGAATCATATCTGAAACAGAAAATGGATAAATACAGTAATATTCTCTCCGCTCCTTGGAAACTGTGGGCTTAATCCACACAGACGTGCTCGCACATCAATGTTTCTCCCGCAGGAGAAGAGTTTCTTTGACTGGGAAGGGCGTGGTCTCAAAATTAAAGGTGAACGAAGCAATATAATAACAGCAAGACATTTATAGTATTACAAAATATTTATATTTCAAATAATGCTGTTCTTTTGAACTTTCTATTCGTTAAAGTATCCTTAACACAAATCAGGATTTCCGTAAAAATATGAAGCAGCACAATCGATTTGAAAAATATTGGTAACCAAACATTTGCGGTTCCCATTGACTTCCATTGTATTTTTTGTGCATAATGGAAGTCAGTTGGAACCGAAACTGTTTGGTTACCAAAGTTCTTCAAAATATCTTCATTTATGTTCCACAGAACAACGAAAGTCAAACAGGTTTGGAATGTAAACAATGGCAGAATTGTCATTTGTGGTGTGTTATCCTATTTTGAAATCTCTTTGGTCACTGATTGTAATGTGCACATTACACGATATTGCTGTTTCCATACAGCATTTTCCCTTGCTCTCCATGCAAATCTAGTGTGTACAACCCTGTTGAAAAAAACAGCATATGCTCCTGCTCAGGACCAGCTTATAACTAACTCAGGACCATGCTAAAACCATGCTTCAAAACATACCTAACCAGCACATGCTGGATTTCAAAAGGTAAGCTTGTCTTTCCATGGTGAAGTCACACTAACAAACAAATGACACAAACTCTTTCTCTGCAGGCTTGTGAGAAACATGCCAGCAAGCTTATGTCTTTTAAAATATAAACACCACTTAAAGACAGTAAGGGGGACGTTTCCCCCTGTCAGAAAAGTGATCACTCAGTGTGGGGTTTTTAAGTAAACAATTCTTAACTTTGATCCACCCCAGTCTTGAAAATTTAGTTGCATCCTTTCCCATGAAGTACCTCCCTTTGTGCCACTCTCTCAAGTTTTCTCTTCCCTCCACAGAGAAGAATTTTCTTTAGAGCAGGCGTTGTATGCAGGTGAGTGCCATGACGTGTAGATTTTAGGCATCGTCAGTGTGAGTTAACAAACACGCTTGCCTAACCCATATCAAGCTTGTCTTACTAATCATCACTCACTGCTCTACTGTCTAACAAAGACGAGTAAACAGTGCTGGCCAAGCCCTCGCTGGCCAAATACACTCACATCACTCACACTGTTCATGTTTCTCACTGCTAACCTCATGCAAATATGTTTGAAGACAATCGTCTTTACAACTTGTCGTTCTGAATAATCGTACAGAATTACAGCTTGTAGTAATTCAGTGTGCATCAAGCTCCGGTGGCCATGGAACTGGTCACACCATGGATTCCAGCAGCAAGTTTGGTGGTCACAAGTCTAGTGTTTCTCATGAACCTTGTCCCGTCATGGACGCCACGCCAGTTTTTCCAGTCATCATTGCACCTGAAGATAACAAGTCAGTTTTCCAGACTGGCTTCCAGTTTTGCGAATCCACCAATGATCCACCACTCTTAAGCCTGGTGACTGCAGCACTATACCAGAGGTTATTTTTTTGTTCACAGTGCTTCTAGTGATGATGGTCACCATTTTGTGCATCTGGGCCATACACACTTTCCCTGAGGCAGCGGTGACCTCTACAGAACCTCCCAATTTTGTATAGTAAAAATAATAAGTGAAAAAGTGGATATTTGAAATATCAGCATTAAATTCTCAAAGAAGGAACTTAGGCTATACGCCTACCTTGTGACCTTATATTGTCAAATTAAACGAAAACTTCACCCTTACTGTTCTGAAGATACAGTATAATTATAATATTATAATTTGTTAATTTAGCTTGAGAGTGTGCGATGCAATGTATTGAAATTTAAACACTTCATTTTAAAAATCTTTTTTTTTTTTTTTTTTTCAAAAACTCACTTGCAGAATTACTTTCTCAATCTGTAATAGGCACCTGATTCATAAGGACCAAACCCATTTCCAGGAAACGGCCCCAGAGAATGAACACCCGTTTGTACATTCAGTATTCGTGAATCGAAAGTGAAAGTGATGATCACTAAATAAAAGGAAATCCGACTGCAAGCAGCCACAGAAGACGCACTGATAACACCAGGAAAACGCATTATAATAA
This sequence comes from Tor tambroides, assembly GCA_021397915.2. Taxonomy (NCBI): domain Eukaryota; kingdom Metazoa; phylum Chordata; class Actinopteri; order Cypriniformes; family Cyprinidae; genus Tor; species Tor tambroides. The sequence goes on along the minus strand of JAFVLL020018707.1, from coordinate 160,515 downwards.
CAGGTACGATAAAAACGATTACAAAATGTGTAGGTAAACGCATTATCACACCAGGTAAATATTATACCACTTGGCTGACCGTTATCGGATCAACATCTGCAGGTGGAAATAGGGATTCTCTCCGCACGCTCGATTTACTGTAAATTGTTTAATTCACGGGCGTTAGGGAGCCGCTATCATATGCGGGAGACTCCCGGGCTTTTCGATAGAGGTGGGATGTCTGTAAATGTCTTAATGAATTACTAAAGACTGACTCTAACCTCCAGCTTCTGTCTCCAGCCCCTCCGCCTTCCATCGGATTCAAGAAAGCCATCATCACGCAAGAAATAGTGGATGGAGAAGAGGTCTCTCAGAGCGAACTCGAGCAAATTTCCTACTAATCACAGCAGCCACATTTTTGGGGACTCGGAGGAAGAGGAGCTAACAGAACAAATGGAGCTAGCAATGGAAAAGGCGAAAGAAGAGCAAGAGGAGTGGGGAAAACAAATGGAGTTAGCGATGGAAAAGGCAAAAGAAGAGCAAGAGGAGTTGGCAGAACAAATGGGGTTAGAAATGGAGTTAGCCATGGAAAAAGCAAAAGATGAGCAAGAGGAGTGGGGGCAACGAGTGGAGTTAGCATTGGAAAAGGCGAAAGATGAGCAAGAGGAGTGGGGACAACAAATGGAGTTAGCATTGGAAAGGTGGAAAGACGAGCAAGAGGAGTTGGCAGAACAAATGGGGTTAGAAATGGAGTTAGCCATGGAAAAAGCAAAAGATGAGCAAGAGGAGTGGGGGCAACGAGTGGAGTTAGCATTGGAAAAGGCGAAAGATGAGCAAGAGGAGTGGGGACAACAAATGGAGTTAGCATTGGAAAAGTGGAAAGATGAGCAAGATGAGCTGGCAGAACAACTGGAGTTAGAGGTGGAAAGGGCATTCGCAAAATAAGAGTTAACAGAATAACCAATGTAGAGGAAGATGAGTTAGTGGAGGAAACAGAAGTAACCTGCTGAACACGATGCAGAGGAGGAAGCTTCTCAAGATGATATGTGGGAGAACGAGTGACTTTCTATTGCTTCATCCTAATCAGCATTAGCAGTTCTTCATTTCTGTCTTTCCTTCTTATAGCTCAATTTGTCTTTGTGATGACCATGACTGTTTTATCAATCTCCTTTGCCACATTAAAACATGTATGATCTTCATTTTCTGCTCAGCGTTGTTATTTTATAATGTAGGCCTACATTGCCAATCAAGAGTTTGGAGTCATAATGTTTGTTTCTGAAAGAAAATAATACATTCAGCAAGGGTGGACCAAAAATGACAGCAAGACATTTATAATTAGACAAAAGATTTCTATTTCAAATAAATGCTGTTCTTTTAAACCTTCTATTCACCAAAGGATCCTGAACAAAAATGTATCATGATTTCCACAAAAATATCATGGGACAGGATCATGTGACACTGAAGACTGGAGTAATGATGCTGAAAATTCCTCTTTCATCAAATACTAAATTACATTTTACAATATATTCAAATAAAATTATAATTGTCATTTCACAATATTACTGTTTTTACTGTATTTTTTGATTAAATAAATGCAGCCTTTGTGAGCATAATAGACATTTTCAATAACTTTTTTTTTCCGTATCTGCATTTTTTAACCCCAAACTTTTGCATGCATACAGTGATTTTACCCCAAATAACAGACAAAGAATCTCTTGTATAGAAGACAGGTTTATTCATGACCATTTCAAGATGTCCAATATTGATGCATTTGGCGAAACAAAGAAGGCAAAAGGTAAGAGGAAAGGGAAAATACTGCATGTCTAATGTCAATAAAACACTGTCAGACAACAGAGCTACGCAATGAAACATAAGAGCGTATCAAAAAAACGTTTATCCGACATACAAATAACATTTATCCTATAAATGCAAAGCAAGGAATTTAATCGTCTCCCTGTTGAGGTGCAAATTACAGGTGGAGGATCGACATCACTGGCCAGAGGTGTATGATGGAGTCCACGGATGCTGGTCTCGGGATTGCACATCATGTCCTTAACGGGAGAAGGTCTTGCCCCTGGACAGATGATGTGAGGGTTACATTCATATTCACAGGTCAAACAGTGAAATAAATATAGCTATATAATCAATATTGCAAGAATGTACTACAGACAATTGATGCCAAGAAAATGTAAAAGTACACATACACACACACACATACACATACATATACATATATATATATATATATATATATACACACATACATACATACAATATATAAATAAACCAAAATTGCCAATATAACAATAAAAATTAAATAAAAAAAATATATATCTCACTGTCTCCGAATTACAATTAATGAATCTTAAAGGGGATATCGGATGCCCATTTTTCACAAGTTGGTATGATTCTTTGGGGTATTTGTGAAATGTCTGCAATATACTCTTGTTAAAATTATTCAATGGTCATGATTTTACCTTGTCAAAAACAGCTCTGTTCACAGCAACCAGTTTCGTTAATCGTTTCATTGTCTCTTTAAATGCTAATGAGCTACTGCCCACCCCACCCCTCTGTTCTGTTTTTTGCATACTCTGTGGTGCCCAACCAGGTGTGTCTCACTCATGCTTAAAAGTGAAGCTGCGGGCTCTTTGATTGCCCCCTGGTGGCTGGGTGCAGTACAGGTCATAAACCACGCCCTCTCCATGTAAATGAATGGGACTTCAGTCAAAATAAAAAAAATTACACTTCCAATACAATTTTCCTAAATATCGTTTTGGTCATTTAAGGTAGTTGTTATCACGCTGATATATGTTCAATTGTTTGTTTTTGTGACAAGTTTGATTTTAGCTAGTAATTTGATGCTATAAAAACGGGACGTGTCGTTATGGTTGATTGGGTCTGTGGGAGTTTGGACGGGAGTTTGATTCCGCGGCTCCACCTCACGACTCTACTGCGCAGACTCTGGCTCCAAACGAAGCTCTACTGTGCAGACTCGGGCTCCAAATGACGTCATTTACTCAAGATGGCAGTGGCCACACTGAGATGTATTCGCTTCACTTTTCTATAGTGGAAGGAAACGGAGATGCGTCATCCATCTTTTTTTACAGTCTATGTGCGCAACCATCAAAAACAAAATTAATCCACTGCGTCCTCAGTGGCTCTGATGTCAGGAGAAAATGAAAACTCTTATGTTCACTTTTACATCCAACCACAAAATGCCTGCACTGTAGTGTTGAGCGATATGCTCAATTGTCATATTGTCCTATCGCCAGCCTGTGAGATTGCGGATACACAATATTATTGTGCAAATTTAATTGTTTATTTACTTAGTTTCATTACTGGAAAGTGAACCAACTCCAGTGTAACGGTAAAAGAAACCTAATGTTTTTAATATGACTGAATTTGTATTTAACATTATTACAATTTAATGGAAACATTGTAAGTTACTAGTTATAATGCTTACATTTCCTCAGTTATTCGAAAAGCAGCAACAGAAAACGAGCAAAGAACCTTTACATTATCAATATAACATTGACTTCAGTCTCGCGTGAGTATGTGCACTAAAAAAAAACACTCCTGTTATAATCAGTGAAGCTATCTACACTCTATGATGAATAAATCTCTTATACTTACGTCGCACATACATCTGCACATTATTGTTTATGTTGAGAGAATTCGCGAGTCAGAATTCAATCAGCATGCATGTGCACTCAACAACAAAACTCAATCTGAACGCCTCTGATTGGCTATTGCATTCATAAACTCAACGGAATCGTGTGTGATTGGTTATAATGTGCAACACTGTAAAAACGTGGAAGCAGTATAACGTTATATTGCTCAGAAAACCAAAACGGCTTGATAATTGAGACTGTTTAGGTTTTTGGGGGGATGAAAAAAAAAAAAAAAAAGGAGTGAATGGATTTGTAGGGTGGTTGTGTCCACACACTGCTAAGACACATTTATATGCAAACACCATGTGAAAGTGAATTTTGTATCCAGTGTCCCCTTTAAGGATTTATAGTTAAGGATGAATCTGTAACACTTAAGTCAGAAATCAATAGCACATTTTACAAAAAGATTCAGTTTGTTAACATTAGTTAATGCATTAGGTATCATAAACTAACAATGCATGTTCATTTCTACAATAACTCTTTACAATAAGCTTCCATTTATTAACATTAGCTAACATAAAACACTTATTTATTAACCTTAATGTCAATTTCAACATTTTCTAATATATTTTTAAAAACAAAAGTTGCATCTGTTCATATTATTTAGTGAACATGACCTGACATGAACTGACAATGAATGGTTTGAATGAAAGATTAATAAATATCTTTTAGATAAAGATTAGAAAGATTAATAAAAAAATATTTAAAACAAGTGTATTGCTCATTGTTGCTTAATGTTAGTTAATGCATTAACTAATGTCACCTAATGGGACCTTTGTACTATTTCTACATACACTATATTGCCAAAAGTATTGGGTCGCCCCCTTCTAATGAACCGGTTTGACTACTTTAGTAATTTCTATGAGTACAAATCTTAATGTTAAAGCATATAATGATATTCTAGGGAATTGTGTGCTTCTAATATTATAGCAACAGTTTGGACAGGACCCTTTTCTATTCTAACATGACAATGCCTCTGTGTATAAGGCAAGGTTCAAAAAGAAAATGATTGATTCAGTCAGTGTGGAAGAACTTGACTGGTCTGCATAAAACCAAGTCCTAATCCCAGTTGAACACCTCTGGTGTGACTACCTAATCTGAACAACAGGCCAAAAACTCATCACCAAACACCAATGACTTGTACATATGGGTACAGTCGTTTTAGATACTTCAAAACTGTTGCAACAGAGATGAAATACAATTTTTAAATACATGAATTATGTTCCCATCATTGTTGCCACAGATTTGAGAGTGCATTTTTCTGTTCTAAGAAGGGAATTGTCCCAATACTTTTGTCTATATAGTGTATGTACAAGTCATTGGTGTTTAGGTGATGAGTTTTGGCTCAAGGTCTGCGTGAGCAGAGTGTTCAACTAAGTTAAGACTGGTTTAGCGCAGACCAGTGGGAGTTCTCCACACTGACTGAATCAATTTTCTTTGAACGCGCATATACACAGAGGCATTGTCATGTTAGAATAGAAAGGTCCCTGTCCAAACTCTTGCTATATTAGAAGCGCACATTTCTAAGAATATCATTATATGCTAACATTAAGATTTGTACTCATAGTAATTACTAAAAGTAATCAGACCTAAAAAATCTAGAAGGGAAGCGTTCTTTGGCAATATAGTGTATAATGATATGGGGGGGGGGGGGGTTACATTTAAAGCTGTATAAATAAACATTAGCTATTGCATTATGAACAAACATGAATTAATTATAAACATCATGTGGAAATACATTTTGCTCTATATTAATAAAGGTTGTGAAAAGGGTTGCTCATTGTTAGTTAAAAATACTTAATGCATTAACTTTTAGCAAATGAAAACTTCCTGAAAAGTGTTACCCAGAAATCTTTAAAGTCTGATGACAAAGAGAAGCACTTCACGTTCCAGTCATTGTGAATTCTTTGACTAAGGAGGTTGTTTTTACTGTGCAAATATTAACTGATTGAGGAAGACATCTAGTTTCTCAATTACAACCAAGAAGTGTTTGTTTTATACTTTATGAACTATAGAGGTCAACAGTGACTAGCAGCTTGGTTATGGAAACATTACTTAAATTAAATTACGTTAAATTAAATTCTAATGCATTTTTCCAGAGACATTTAACAAAATCTTCAAAGAGTTCAACAACCTCTGAAATGAATCAGAACAACTGTGAACTTAAATTACTTCATGAAGAATAATTTAAGTATAAAATGCCATATTTTAGAAGTTTATTGCAAAATATTAAAGTATATAGGATATTTAAGATAAGACTTTTCTTTCACAATGCATTATGGGAGCGGGTGGTTGCTGTTGAGCTCTTTTTCAATGGTGGCAACAACAACTTCTCCAATCAGTGGATCTTTCTTCAGTATTATGTGTAGTGTTGACCTTCACTAGGAAGTCATTAAACAAGTTTGTTTTCCAAGTTAAAAGCACAGTGACATAAAACTAAATCATCAGAGCTCATGGCTGGTCTATTTCAAAATGTTTCTACATTATAGATAAAAATCAATTTCTCTTTGGCTCTAACCTACTAGAAAAAAAATGGTGATTTTTTTTCTTTGATTCCAGAGAAGACTGGAGAAGTAGACTGGAGAAGGCAGAAAAGTATCTGCAGCATTTGGCCACGTTTCAGTTTAAACAAGCTCAAACAACAACCAGCTAAGTTAGTAATATGAAAAGTACATGCTAATCTGCTCTGATATGATCAGCCTCTAAGAGACAGCGGATGGTGCAACGCCTCAGTGTAATTAATGAAAATTCAAACACACACTATCACAAATGAATCTTTTGCAAGCACACGCCTCTGGTGTTCAATAAAACCCAGAGATATGCACCAACATCAGCACAAATCAACCGCCTCTACTGGAAAAATGCCCATGAGAAAAGGATTTAATTTTCAAAGATCTGGATGACTTTGTGCGGTTTCATACAAGTGTGAAACACTAGTGATTGTATAACAGCACTTACGAAATTGTTTTCATCTCTTTCTTCTCAGCGTCCGGGCGAGCACGGTTGAGTACCTTGAGGAAGTCCGAGGTCTTAGCCCTCATACGAGTGTGGATGTAAGCCTAAAACGAGAGAAAACACACCTGTGAGAATAGAAAACACCTATATTCCCAAGAGCAGACATTAACTTCATAGCAGTTTCGCTCACGCTGACAAATTTGTTTAATCTGGCCGTACAAAGGGCTGAATGGTTGAATGACAAGTATGCAAACTGAGAAGCACATTACAAAGCAGTTACAATTACACATTACAAACTCAAAGGCCTCGTCCGACCCTTCATAAACACAAAGAGTCGATGTTGAGCAAAGAGGCGTTTTCTGAGGAGGGTCTCACCTTGGAGCACTTTATGTGGTAGTGCAGATAGTCCCGGAAGGTGTGGATGAGGTTGATGGTGTTGTCTCTGGTGTTGGCGTTGGTGTGTCGAGGAAACAGCACTGTTGAGAAATGATAGCAGTATTTTTAATTTTAAATATAATACGAAACTCACTGTAATTGTCACATGTTTGGGTAACCTATACATAAAGTTTGGAATCAGTAAGATTTTTGATGTTTTTTTGTTTTTTTAAAGTCTCTTATGCTCATCAGCGCTGTATTTATTCAATCAAAAATACAGAAAAAAACAGTAATATTGTGAACTATATAAATTCTTCAGATTTCAGTGTCAATAAGAAAAAAAATTACTGACCCCAAACTTTTGAACTGTAGTGTATACTGTAACAAAAGATAACTATTTCAAATAAATGCTGTATATATTTTTTTGTTGAGGTAATAATTCATTTAATACACTTTATATATGTGTCCCTGGACCACAAAACCAGTCATAAGTCGCTGGGGTATATTTGTAGCAATAGCCAACAATACACCGTATGGGTCAAAATGATCAATTTTTCTTTTATCCCAAAAATCATTAGGATATTAAGTAAAGACCATGTTCCATGAAGAAATTTTGTAAATTTCCTACCATAAATGTATCAAAACTTACTTTTTGATTACTAATATGCATTGCTAAGAACTTCATTTGGACAACTTTAAATGCGATTTTCTCAATATTTCGATTTTATTGCACCCTCAGATTCCAGATTTTCAAATAGGCAAAATTATGATCCTATCCTTACAAACCATACATCAATGGAAAGCTTATTTATTCAGCTTTCAGATGATGTGTAAATCTCATTTTCAAAAAATTGACTCTTATGACTGGTTCTGTGGTCCAGGGTCACATATATATTATGTTGTATCATAAAAATATAAATAATTAAATGTTTTACTGCAACTAAAGCATTTGTACCTGCCAGTACAATAAGACAAAATACACTTAAAGACAGACAGTCTATTAAAACAGGTCTTAATATCTTATTTAGTGTTGCTTCTCAAGTAATTGTATCCTGTTTCAAAGAACTGTTAAATATTTAAACTGGAAAATGTATGCAAAAAGCCTAATTAAAAACTTAAGTCGTTTTGCTGGGCAGTTACTATTTATAGAGGGTTATTATATAAATCTATGAAATTTAAACCAGAACTGATGTCTATGTGTAATACTAAAGGTATACGATCAATTTTATTAACTAAATACATTTAATAAAATGATCTGTAACAAAGATTAGTATTTTCAGTTACTGCTGCTCTGCATTTCTTGCTGCAGCGTACCAGAATAAAATGAACAAATAAAACAGAACTAAATAAGCACTCAGTAAACATTGCATGCTTCTAGATGCTTCCTGGTTGCATGAAAAACTGAAGTGGAGTAGTGCTGGTAAATGCTGTTGGCTTTGATAAAAGGGTGTGGCACTTTTTTAATTCATTAAGAGGTTTGTGTAACCACCATGAAGAGAAGCTGGGCGTTTGCTCTCTTGATCCGAATGCAAATAAAAAGTGCACCTGTCACAGGTAAGCAGCAGCACATTGTTCTGGCTTCGTAATGTCCAAATTACCATTTACAAACCTGTAACATGCAGAATTATCAAATTTTGCCACAAGTTAAATATATTAAGTTTCTACAATATATAAATATATTGTGGAAACTTAATTTCCTGTAAAGCTGCTTTGCAACGATTTGTATCGTAAAAAGCGCTATACAAATAAACTTGAAACTAAACTTGAAACAAAGTGAACCTGACGAGAGTCTATATTTAACTTTGTTTCAACTAGCAGATGTGGTTGATAATAGTGTTCAACCAGGGTCTGAAATGAACACTTTCCAAGTGCCCTTTGCAAGTAAAGACACTAAATGAATGTTTATGTGTACGTGACCTCATGATACAAACCAAAAGTGATGTAGCCGATGTTGTCTCCCACTGCGGCGTCAGTGTCCTTCAGCTCCAGAGGAGGTTCTCTGTGACTGAACAGCACCTGAGGAGCCGTGTGACTGGCCCTCCTGCCCTCCTTAAACTCCTGAACACAGAGAAACACAGGCATCAGTCTGTCCTGTCATCACTGTTAACAAACACACCAGCTGCTCTGGTGGTGCTTTGCACTGCTGACATTACTGTGTGCGAGTGATTTTGTGAAAGTAGTCAAATTAGACTAGAAATACCCTGTATTTGTAAAGCATTTCATTCACTGGATTATAAAAAAGCAAACATTTCCAGAAAAAATAATTGCATTATAAAATACAAATACATATTAAAATACAAAACTTTGGAATCCCATATCTGCCATAGAATAAAACTAAATAAACAAATAAAAGAGGTCACTGCAACTTTTCTCGTAATTCTGAGTTTGCTGAGGCTGCACGATATTTTGCATGCGATAGTCATGCACATCTCGTCAGTAAAGACGGTTCTGTGATTAGTGGTAAATCTCCATCACCTGCTTTCAGATGGAGCGGCATTTAATACACAGAGCCGTAGATCACTGACAAGCTACGCAATATCATGTTCAAAATCGAATGCGATTCATCTGCGATTATGAGCGCGAACTGTGTAGCTTGTCAGGGAACTAAGGCTCTGTGTATTAAATGCCGCTCCATCTGAAAGCAGGTGATGGAGATTTACCACTAATGACTATCGCATGCAATATATTGTGCAGCCCTAGTTTACATCTCTTCTGACTTTCTTTCTTGCAATACAGATTTTTTGCTTCTGCAACAGAATAATAGTAAACAAGGTAAATGTGACTTTTTATCTCACAATTCTGACTTATCTTCTTCAAAATGTGAGTTCAAACTTCTGAATTTATATCTCACAATTCTGAAAAAAAGACAATTGAGAAATAAAAAATCTTAATTATGAGGAAAAAAATCTGAATTACGGCAAAATATCAATTAACATTTTCATTTTTTATTCCATGTTGGAAACCAAAGAAAACATTTATTTATAATTGTAATAATATTTAACAATATTACTGTTTTTACTGTATTGTGATCAATTAAATGAAGCATATACACTGAGGAAATAATCTTCTTAATTCATATTTAAGTCTTCTTTTTCAGTTAAAATATCTAAAAATCCTTGAAACGGGATACATTTATAGGAAAAAAACACTGCATAAAATATTAGAACTTTTTTCTAAAATAAATAAAATATATTTTAAAGACACTATGAAAACAAGTCAGAAAATCGTATTCAATGTTGCTTCTCAGGTAAATTTATCTTGTTTCAAGAATCTTTAGACATTTTTATACATCAGCAAAAAACAATTATTTTTTTAATATACAAATAGTAGCCCTCAAAACATTAAAAAGGCCTTAATGCCATTGCATTAGATACAAACTTTGTTGGAAGTTAGTGTTTGCTTGTATATTTATTTAAAAGAAATACCCTTTGCAAAGATATTTTTAAATAATGCAAACATATTTATGCATTTTCAATTGTGGCCTATTTGTCCAAATACTTTTTGGGGCTACTGTACATATGTTACAGTGATATAAAATGACTTAAGTGACAGCTCTAACAATGAGCTCATAAGTTTTGAGGTCAGTCTAAATGACGCCATTTCATTCTGTAAATACAGAAATGACAGCATTGCTTGACGTACAGTGTTTAACCTTGTCACTTAAATGTGAAACCATGTCACAAAACGGCTGGATTGAAAAACACCCAGAGGGCATGTGTGTCAACAGCAAGATACAGCACAGAAATGGTCCAGATTGAAGCTGAGAACGGGATAAAATGAGCGAACCTGCATGAACACTTTCCCGATGATGACGTCATCGTCATCCTTGAACACCGTGCTGAAGACAACAGTTACTCTGTCTTTCTTAGCCTCGATATACCTGAAGCCAAAGAGAAGAAAGACACAAACACAGGTGAGATATGAGCTGGATTACAAGCTTTGTGCAACAGATGTATTTCTGTCTTGTTTTCCCAATACCAATTAATCTAATCAGAATTATAATACAATCAATTCACAAGACGTTTTCAAATATATTTTAAGTTTATCTGAATTAATAATTAACGGAAATAATTATTTTAAAATAAACTGTTAAATTTATGTTTAAAACATTTTACCACTCAGTTTCCACAGAAAATCTATATATTTTTTTTTAATTTGTTGTAATTTAATTTAACCTATTCTGCTGCTTTCAAACTGCCAAGATGTTTAATCATGTAAAACTATATTAAAATATTTATTGCTAATTATATTAATATTATGCTATGTATATTGTAAGAATTTTAAGTTGTTTTACACAAAACATATTGTATACTCTCATCCATTTACATTTTCCTTATAGCCTTGAATTTGGCCATGCTTTTAAATAAAATGAATGTAATTTAAAATGAAAGAACTCATTTTCGCTTTTTATTCAATTAATCAGTAAAATAATCACTAGATTAACTGATTACTGAAATTAGTTGTAGCCCTACTGTCCTGAAGTAAGTTCAAGAGGCTTACATAGACTCGTCATCCCTGTAATGGACAACAGCCCTTTTCTCTCCGTCACGACCCTCCTCCTGGAACTTAAAGTACTTCTCGAAGACGGAAGCGAAGCAGTTTCTCTTGAGGATGCCTGCCTGGTGGACCACCTCCTCTTTGTTGGGTGGAAGAGCCTCCAGGTCAAAGAGCAGTGAAATATTGTACCCTTCAGAGAGGAACAACAACAAACCGTCAAACCGAAATTCTTGCAGTAAGAATAACAATGAAAACAGCAACCGATTGGCTTACCGTCTTCTGGTGCCACAAGGAAATTTCCATAAACACGCTTCAGCAACTGAAACGAAACAAATACAAGTCTCTTTCATTTTGTTTTAATAATAAAAGATACTGAAGTATATTTCTTATGGTCCATAAAGAATTATTTGCTTTGAAAGTACCAAGTAGTCTCAAATCGAGAAAAAAAAGAAATCCTGTACAGAAAACAAAAGCATCAAGATGCATCGATAATCATCTTATTATCGCATTGCAGTCCTCTGAATCATAATAAGTGAATCGAATTGTGAGGTGCCTAGACATTCCCACCCTAAGAGTATAGCATGTCACATTACATGACACATTAACTTCCAAACAACCACTTCATGTCAACTATCCATGTATAAAACGACAAGCATTGGCTTGTTTCATTCCTGGCATTTTTAACATGCTTTGAACGACCTCTATTTTGTCACCTATTTTAGCCTGAATGTCATAGAATAAAGACAGGATTCAACAAATAAAACAAAGGTATTTGAATTCATTTTTGTCTGAGAGATTGTATCTGTGTGCAGACAGGAAGCTGAGGGCCATTTCTGCAGGATGTTCCTCTGATTTGCATTCATTTGATTTACATTGGCAAGTCCTGAATGAGGCTGGAACAGACTTTGAATATTTATTTGCATTGGCAGGGAAAAGGCCACCCATCAACCTCAACTCCATGAACCCTTAAGACCCATGAAAATCCTGGCCTAAAAACAATCCATTCATGTTCTCAAAGCACTGATTCAAATGCATCGATCTTGAACTATGCCTGCAAATAATAACGCAACTGCGTTTGTCAATCAATTTAAAATTTAAAACAACGGCTTATCACTAAATTAACTGACCACTGGCTAAGTTGACTAAACAACGAACCCATGTTTCTTTATTTAAAGCATGTGACTTCCTCTATCCAAAGTGAGTCATAGGCACTTCCTGTTTCACACTGAAACCACATGTCATTTAGACCCTTAAATGGTGATTAAATGTGGTCACCCTGGACTGAATCGTGTAAAATCACAAGACAAGAAGAGTATTAAAGAATGACACAAAAGAACGTGTGAAATAAAGACTCCTGTCTGCAACATCACATTGCAAAAGTGTCCACAGGAAATCTATCTGTATTTTCGAAACAGACGAGAATTACAATTTATACACTACGAATGTCACAAAAACCAATCTTGCAACCTACTAGTTCAATTGCTCAGTAAGTATGCATCTTCTCTAAATGGAGAACGTAAAGCGGTAAATCTCACAAAAACATGTCCAGATCATCTCTCACCCAAAATCAAAAGGAAAACGTTTTAATAATAGACACACATTTAAAAGTCTGGGGTCATTTTTTTTTTTTTAAAGAAATGAATACTTTTGTTTAGTAAGGATGCAATAAATTGTGTAAAGTGGCAGTATATACATTTATAAAACGATACAAAGATTTCTATGTCAAATAAATGCTGCTCTTTTGAACTTTCTAATCATCCAAGAATCCTGAAAAAAATCTATCACCGTTTCCAAAAAAATATTAAGCAGCACAACTGTTTTCAACATTCACAATAATAGGAAATGTTTCCCGAGCAGCAAATCAGCATATCAGAATGATTTCTGAAGGATCATGTGACACTGAAGACTGGAGTAATGATGCTGAAATTCAGCTTTGCCTCACAGGAATAAATTACATTTTAAAATATATTTAAATAGAAAACAGTTCATTTTAAATTCTAATAATTTTTCACAAATATTACTGTTTTTATCATCAAATAAAGTGCAGCCTTGGTGAACATTTAAAAAAAATCTTACTAACCCCAAACTTTTGAACGGTAATGTATATTTCGTATAGAGGTATAGTCAATTTTTTGGATCATTCTTTTGGTTTTATGGTCAAATGCACATACTGTTTTTGACAGGTTTAGTGATTATTTCTCGTACCTCATCGGCGCCGTGCTCCTGAAGCTCCTTGAAGAACTTGAGAGAGATGCTGATCATTACTTTAGTTTTGTCTCCATTGGGGTTGGAGATGTGGTAAAGCACACCATCAAAGTCTGTAGCAAAAACAGAGAGAGATCTCATGTCAATCATTAGAAAAACAAACATTACTGTTATTGTAACATCATTAACAAGCATGTATAGTAATAAAACCAAACGTTTGGACAACAGAAACACAGACTCCCACTGCTGAGGTCATTCATATTTCGACCTTACCTGCAAAGGTAACGTCTACTGCTTCAGGCTTGTTCCTAAACAAAAAGAAAACATAGTTTTGTGAGTTTATATGGTCTGCTAATGCAGAGAACATTTTCCCCATGAAAAAAAAAAAAAAAAACAAGTAAAGGGATAATGGACAGTAATCCAAGGTGATCAAGCAGAGGTGGTTTATTTTGCAATAATGACATTTTTCCACTTCTGCAAGCCTACATGCCAAATCAATAATGAAATACTTATTGTTGAAATAATTGTATTAGCTTATACAATATTAAAATGTCATTTTTACAGTGTTATCATGGACATCATTCAGAAATATTTTACCTGAATACCGTGACTGACCAATCAGAATCAAGCATCACAGTAATAATGTAAAACAATGACAGAATGTAATGACAGAACTGTAACACTTTTGTGAAATATTGAATATTTCATTAAAATGCAATAACAAGCCATTTCATGACTTTTTAGTTGAACTAAAATAAAATAACTAAAAAAATAAACAGCGTGAAAACATATTCATATGCTCTGATGATGAGTCACAGCAGGCGCGTGGAGCACGCGCAAAGTCACATACTGGAGACGAATGAAGGGGAAAGAAGTTCCTGAGGAATCTGTTACTTCATCGTGCATTGAAGGGCCTAGAAGAATCGCTGATATTTGCTTGTTCTTGCAGAGACGTGCATTCTGACGGAGGCATGAACAGGAAGTGTCTGCCGTCTTTACTGGGACTAAACATTTCTAAAAATAAGGTCAGCCGCACGCGAGGTGTGCAATGGTCAGAATCACTCGAGAGACCTGTTTTAGCAATCACTTGACACGTTGATGTCACACTCACACATAAATTATGTTTTTATACGTGACCTATCCTGCTGGACACACCCCATACAGGATGTTTCAGTTCTCGACAATCCACAAATTATCTGACCCAACAGAATCAATCCAACACGAAAGCGTGCGTTATCGTGTAATTTTATCCATGCAAAGAAAATGTGGCTCGTGTCAAAGCATGCATGCATTAGATGAGCGATGTTTGATGCGAGTTGTGTCTCAGACAGGAAGATCTTCCTCTTACCCGTTGCTCGCGCTGTCGAATTTCAGGGTGAGAGTCTCCTCTATGATCCGATTGTTGATTTCCAACAGAATCATGATGATTTAAATGAATGTTTAGTGGCTGTGTGGGATTAAAAAAAAATAAGAGTAAATATTGGTTTTCTACAATCGTTTTGGTTTTCCTGCTCCTACACCTCTGGCCGCTTCCGCATTGACTCGAAAGACCCGCGGGCTGCCCGCGTCACTGCCTGTTTGTTTGTACTGGTTAGTTAAACAAAATACTTTACAGGAATTATGCTGTTTATATTTAATTTACAGTGAGATTTCCAATTTCAAAATAATATTTTTTCATATAATTATTTGTTCTTCAAAAGTTCCCACACCACCTTTTGACCAAAGAATTCCCATGACGTTTCCAGTTACAAACATTTTACAAACATCGCACTTTCAAAGAGGGCTTCCTACTCTTTATTCTTTCTTTCTGAAATGTTTTAACGCAAAAATTATGTCACAGCTTATATTAAAACATATACCCCCGGTTTCACAGACAAGGCTTAAACCTAGTCCTAGACTAAAATATAAGTCTGAGCAGTTTCAACTGAAAGAAACTTGCAATGCCTGATCTTAAAATATATCAGTGTCTTTGTTTTGTCTCAAGATGCACACCAGTAATGTTTTTTTCTAAGCACGTTTATAAAAATTACTTAAATGTCCTAATTGAACTATGGCCTAATCATAGTCTAAGCCCTGTCTGTGAAACCGGGCCATAAAATGTATTTAATTTATAGAAATCAGCCTGTTTTGTGATTTCCATTACTTTTTTAGACTTGGAAGTCACTGGTAGGCTACTTAAAGGTTTTTCATGAGTGTGCGTATTGATGCTGATAGTACTTATACTGTAGTTTCATGCAGTGACAATGTTAGTGAAAAACTAGGCTACTGCAAAAAAAAATATGTTCTGTTGCCCCACAATGACCTTATGAATCAGAAAAAGGATTTCTGAAAAAAGACAAACGGCTGTTTAGAAGTGTTGTGGTGGTTTGTTATAGGCTGTAGTCATTTGAGGACATAATAAAATCCCACTTTAGCCCTGTTATTATACTGTTAAGATGTATATAGGTATATGTAAATCTGTCTGTATAAACAGCCTTGTTATAGTAACTAAATTTACCTTGCCTTAAATTTGAGTGAGCTTGATAAACTTAAGAGATTCGTCTTTGATTGAATATGCTGTCATGTTTCAGATATTATCAGCAGGGTGTTTGAATGGCAGGGACATCATGACATATTAAAAAATTCAAGTAATTTCTGACGGAATTTCTGCTTGTTTTGTGTCCTTGCATGGAAAATACTACAGTACCTAAAGTACTCCTATTTTCCCATTAAAGTCTTTTTCATTTGGCTCATTGGCATTGGGTGTCATCTTTATTCTTATTGAAGTGGCATAAACATGCATCAGCTTCTGTGGATCTGTGATGAAACTGATTACAGCCTGAGGCTGAGTTTGCAGACAAGAATTTTCACCACTTTCTTTTTATTGGCACAGTGGAAAACCACTGCCATTTACACACACTGTAAACTGCGAAGGACACTTTCCCATGCTCTATCTGGAACTATGTTTTGGAAGGGAATGGGGGTGGGATGTTTCTATATGTACATACTTGTCATTTATCGTTTAAAAAGATTCTTGATCTTTCACCATAAAATACATAAAATGGACTTGGAAGAACTGGATGAAAAATATTCGAGTTCATATTGAATCACTTATGTTTGATTGCAGACAATATTTTGATTGTTGAGATATTAAAAAGACCTCATTTGGGATTTTCTCCCCGTTCTTCCCTTATCTTGTGCTTACCATATTTTAGCGTAGCTGAGTGGGCCTGGGTGGGTCACTTTTATCTGTGACCCACCCATTGAGAAGTTGGTAATTTTCCAAATGGATGTAATAACATCCATTTGAAAAATTATCCCCCTTAAACAATAATAATAAACGTCACTTATTTCACTGCAACTTTATATATTTATTAAAAATATTAAATGCTTGTTTTCATGGTCAATTACAGGTCGTTTCTATGAATGCTGAACTTATATAACATTCTTTTGTAATACAACCACATCTCATCTTGCATTCCTTTCCTTCTTATTCTTCACACAGAAACGTGTTTCTTCCTGTCCTGAGCACAGCAGAAAAGAAGCCAGATCAGATTCATGCTGTTTTAGATTTTACAAACCTGTCTCGTTTAACCTCATATGTCACTGTGTGTTAGACCAACTTGTTGACAGTAAAGTAAATCTAAACAGAGGTTGTGCACTTCAGTCATTAACAGAAACTGCATTCAAAAATGTTACCAAATATTCAAGACTGTAAATGTTTCATTGATCACTATTCTGAATATTACAGATTCAATCTCTACAGCTATGCGCATATTCATGAATGTACATACATTCTCATGATTTTGAGAATTATTATTTTAATAAAATTTGTTCAAGGGATCGTCCACCCAAAAATGACAGTTCTGTCATTATTTACTCACCCTCGTGTTGTTCCAAATCTATATGACTTTCTTTGTTCTGTAAAACATAAAAGAAGATATTTTGAAGAATGTAACCAAACAGTTTTGGTGTCCATTGACTTTTATTATATGGATGAAAAATACAATAGAAGTCTGTGGGAACATGATTTGTTTGTGAACATTCTTTAAAGTATCTTTGTGTTATGCTAAAAAAGAAAGTCATACAGGTTTGGAACAACATGAGGGTGAATAAATAATGATACATTTTTCATTTTTGGTGGACTTTCCCTTTAATGAATTGTAAATAATAAGTTGTATGATTTATATTCTATATAGGATGACATTATGCCATACACCACATCATTGTTTGTAAATGAAGTGTCAAAGATGTAACCTCTTTTTTAATATCTGTTAATCTTCAATTAATTTTGATGATTTTTCCCAAATAACACCTGCCTTTAAAAATAGATAATGAACTGAAACTGGCTGCTTCTCATGTGAGAAACACGCTTGTTTACAGCATCTTCAGAAACAAACCCAGTGGGACGGAGTTGCTCAATTTCCTGGATAAATGTGGGTAAATGATGATGTGTGGCCTCGCATCTCTTCACATGTGACACATCGTTCCTCCGATGTTGAAAAATCACTTCCATATTACACATGCCAGGTTTTCTACTTAAAGTGTATAGTTCTTTCGTCAGAGATAACTATAAACTTCATGCTTTTTCACTGTATCAAAAAACATTCCAGTCATTCATTTAAAATTCAAAAATGTTGCACTCTTTCACATTTTTATTATTGTCATTTAAATGTAAATGAAATTCTCACCAAATGTGCCAAAGGTATTCACACTAAAAATATATTTGGTTATGAACTGGACTCCAGAATATAGCCTCATGACTTCATATCATAAATATATTTGGATGATTTTAGGCCACATGATTCTTAGTTTCACTTTTAGTGTTTTGATCATGTTTATGTCTTAGTCTGAACACGAGTGACGATCTTGTGACCATTAGGATGTTTTGAATTCCCCAGCTAACATCTCTAATCTTCTGCTTTCTTGTAGCCGCATAAAAGCACCATCACCAAACATCCTCATCTTTTACATCTCATTCAGATATTAGAAACGTATCAGCTTGTCTCCTGTGAAAGCAAAAAAAATGCTTTCTAAGATGATTCCAGATACAGAGAACTGTGAAAATATTTTTGAGAAATAAATAGAAAACTTAGAGCATCTTAGTTGAGATTGTACACTTGAAGTAAGTTAGGCAAACAGGATATAACAACATCCCTTCAAAGGGTATAAAGAAGCCTTCAGCACACAACTCTGACATTTCACCCTCTGGCTTATCTCACATATGGCACCATACCAAAAAAACGTTACGATGACTGGTGAGTCCAATATCTTAATTTTATAATTTATTTAGAAGGCAATCATTTGAAATCTGATTATCAAAACTTTTTTTAAATACTTGACAGTTAAAAAGTTATAAAGGTTATAAACGTTATATGAATGTATATGAGACAATGTGTATTTTAGGTGTTGTGACTGATCACCATTTCTTTTAAAATTTTCCCACAAAATATTTAATCATCCTTTGCATTCATTGTTTAATTTTATATAGTCCTGCAGCATGAGAATGAATTTTAAAAGTACAAATATGTCCATGTGTAGATGCTCACTCAATATGAACTAATAAATAAGGCATGCCTTAAAAGCTAAATTTAAAGTACTCTAATTATAATTGTTTTAATAGTAAAATAGTTTAAGATATGTCACACTGTGGGGAAAACATTTGAAATGCCAACTACCCATTTGGTAAATGCAAAAAAAAAAAAATTCACAGTTAGAATATTGAATTACATTAATATTTGTTTGTTTGTTTGTTTGTTTGTTTGTCATAGTGCTTTTGTGCCTCTTTTTTTCTTTTTTTTTAGTTATATAAATTAAAAACAAACTTTTATTTAATTTCATTCATGCTAAAAACAAACTGATAAAGTAGCACATCAGCATGAATATTATTTATTTATTTATTTATTTATTTATTTATTTTTATTGTCATATGGGCAGTGCTTTTCTTGTGCCTTTTGTCTTTTTTCTATAAGGTATAGGAAATTATTTTTTTGATTAATTTTATTGATTCTATAAACAAACTGATAGCATGTCATGTAACATGAATATTTATTTATTTATTTATTTATCTGACTGTCTGTTATATGGGCAGTGCTTTTCTTGTCTATTGTTCCCTAAATATAAGTAATAAAAAACTAACTTTTATAGTGAATTTCCAAAAAAAAGTTTTTTTGTAAACTTCTCAACCCTAAACATCCTAGTTAAACTACTAATACACTACTTTCCAAAAAAAAAAAAAAAACTGTTTATGAAATTATTATAAATAAATATCAATATTTTAACACACATTGCTTTAAGAATTTCTATTTGTACTTTTCTAACAGATCCAAACGGCTCTCTTAATATTGATGACTTCAGGGAATTCTATTATGAAGAGTTCAACGACACAGATCTCCAGAACTTGACTGATTTTGTCGTGGATGAGAAGACGTTGCTTTGCTCCTTCTCCATCACTATGACGGATGCCGTCAACATTGCATTCTGCGTCTTCTACGTGCTCATCTTTCTGATGGCTATTCCTGGGAATCTGATCGTAGGCTGGGTCATCGCCTCCAACAGACTCTCGCTTTCCGCCTCGGACATCTACTTATTCAACCTGATGGTGGCCGACACGTTACTGGCTCTGATTCTGCCATTTTCGGCGGTTTCTGTGATCCACGGTTGGGTGTTTGGTGATATTGCATGCAAATTGGTTTGCCTGGTGAAGGAAGTGAACTTCTACACCAGCATTTTGTTCCTGGTGTGCATCAGCGTGGATCGCTACATGGTCATTGTCAGAGCTATGGAGTCGCGGAAGGCTCAGAGGAGACTGTGCAGCGGAGTCGCCTGCGCATTGGTGTGGGTTTTAGGCTTGGTGCTCTCCTTGCCATCATTCTACAATGAGGCATTTTTTGAGACCGTTTCCAAGCAGACCGTTTGCGCAGAACGCTTTGAGACGGATCACGCCGACGAGTGGCGACTGGCCACGCGAATCATGAGGCATCTGCTCGGGTTCCTCTTTCCTCTGGTGGTCATGTTGATCTGCTACAGCATCACAGTGGAGCGGCTCTTGCGTACGCGCGGTTTCCAGAAACAGAGAGCCATGAAGGTCATCATAGCTGTGGTTGTGGCCTTTCTTCTGTGCTGGACCCCCTTCCATGTTTCCATGATGGCTGACACCCTCCTGAGAGCCAAAGTGGTTCAGTTCAGCTGTTTCACACGGATGGCGGTGGACGTCTCCATGTTCGCAACTCAAAACCTTGGCCTTCTGCACTGCTGCGTGAACCCGGTGTTGTACGCCTTTGTGGGAGAGAAGTTCAGAAGAAGATTTCTGCAGATGCTCCGTAGAAAAGGAGTTCTGGAGCGGTTCTCCGTCTCCAGATCTAGTAGGTCTTCTTCTTTGACCTCAGAAGCCACTTCCAGCTTCCTGTGAGCTACACAATGGACATCAGTGTACGAGAACCTCTAGACATTTAGTGCCCCTTTCCTTGCCTGCTTGAACTAGAACAACACTTTGTTGTAGAGCAGTGGTCTCAAACTCAATTCCTGGAGGGCCACAGCTCTGCAGAGTTTAGCTCCAACCAGCTCCAAATCACACATGCTTGGAGGTTTCTACATCAAATTTCAGCAAATGTAGCAGGTAATCCGGGTATTCCATGCATACAGAAAATTCACATACTATTCACAGTATTCACACAGCATACTGCAGTATAGTAGGAGTTGTATGATAGTATGCCATTCGGTACACAGCTTCTGTACTGATTTCAGTATACTTGAGTTATATTTAGCAGATTCTGGCAAATATAGTAGGCCATCCGGGTATTTCATGCATACAGAAAATTTGCATACTATGCGCAGCATACATACTGCATGCTGCAGAAATAGTAAGAGTAGTATGATAGTATGGCATTTCGAACACAGCCTGAGTTTGAGACTGTTGTAGAGGCTAATTGCCATGATGCATTGGCTCCCTCTATTGGTCAGAAAGAACAACATCCATGATTGGGTGAGAAGTAAGTGAGTACTGCAATGGTGACGTATTTTTGTAGACCAAAAACTCTTTCCATTGGCTTTTGAATTATTGCAGAAAATAAGCTTTGTGGCCATCAAAAGTTTATGTTTCTGACACATTTTGTTCATCAGGATAATCTTCACAAATGAACAACCTTTTGAAGGGGGTTTTACTGATGTATTTGATGTTGTAGAATAAAAAACAAAAATATCTTGAGCTTGTATTAACTACAGACCACATTTCATTTATTAAAAAACCCCACTGACTTCAGGACAATGGAACGGGAAGTGCTAAAATTCCAACTCGTTTTCAGTTTCTGGCCTACAAAAATTCATATGTGCAGTACTCTACTGCGTGGTTGAGCTTCTAGAGGTTTAAAAAAATCCCTTTTACTATCGCTCATATGGTGCGTTAGTGATTACAACAAAACCCCTAACCCTAAAAGTCATATAGCGAAATTTCTGTGAAATTTTACAGGCAAAAAGGTCTGTTGTCTGTGTAGCGTTATATGACGCACAGCTCATACTGTATTTAAGTCACTTTCAAACCAATCAGCTTTCTGTTTGTCAGTTCTTGTGAACCCACTGCAAAAACCGTGTGGGGAAATCTTTCACCATCATACTAATTTCCGATGGATTCCTATTGAAATGATGAAAATTTGTCGGACAATGGTAAATGTAACTTCATTGGCATGTAACTTCTGCATTATGGACATGAATGAAAGCTTTTCCAAAGCGATCAAACTTGCCATTTTTACCTGGTGGATGGTAACACAAATGAGAAACTCCATAGACTTATATTGAAGGATGTACCCGATTCGTCTGGGATGCCACGATATCATAAAGACTTAAGGGTGATGAACTCTTTGGCTTGCTATTAAGCAAACACATGCTATTGCAGGATGCTAAGCTGCTGGTTTGGGGAGAAGTGTGTGGTTGAAGTTAGCAAAATAACCAAAATCGCTTACAGCACAACACACTCAAAAGCTTTTTATAGCCTTTTTGTCAAGGCAGCTGGTCTGTATGTGGTCAGTAAGCAAAATGTTTTAATTTAAAGAGATTACGTGCATGTTTTAAATATGCACTATGATGTAGAGCAAACAAAGTAAATATCAGGTTTTTCTAAATGCTTTATATTTTTTCCTTTATAAATAGTACTTTAAATAGTTCTTTATAAAGTCCATCAAAGCTCTTCATTTCATTCAGGGTGCTCTGGAGAGGAATATTATATTTTTGAACTCATGAAGTGTTTGTGGTGTAATGGTTTGTCAGCCTTAAACAGATGCAATGACACAAAAACCTCTCCAGGACTTATAATGGATGTACTGCTTGATTTTCATGCATTTTTGTAAGTTAAAAAATAAAAATGTTATGGACACTCTCTATGCCTCTTTAGTATACTGTCAGCCACGCAAAATAAAATGATCAGTACAGTCAGATAGACAGATACTGTCTCACAAGTGTGGTTGAGGCCACTTCTGCGTTTAGTGTCATGTGATATGTGATATTTGATGAATGTGATAACATTAGCCTACTTTTAATCACACTTTATTTTTAGTTTATTTTAAATATAGTTTTATAAGTTACAGTTGAGTTTTAATTTCATAGGCACATTTTTGATTTATTGTTGTACGTTTCAGTTTTTGAAAGCAGAAGCCCGTTTTGCATATGGATTGGTTTGATATCCAAAAATATATAATCTCAGTGTCTGTCACAAACAATAGAAAAATAACTAGACAATAACTCTAATTGAAATAATTATATCTCAGGTTTCTAAAATGTTTATGAGTGGAATATTCTTTAAGAGTCTTCAGTCAGATTTCTGAAAAAATATGTTAGCTTGGCTAACATGTATTAAATTCTCAAGACTTTTGAAGATTTTATTAATTTACATGACTCTTGAAGGTCTATACCAGGGCTGTCCAAACTCAGTCCTGTTTCAAGTATACCTATAAGACCTTGATTAGCTGCTTCAGGTGTGTTTGATTAGGGTTGGAGCTAAACTCTGCAGGACACCGGCCCTCCGGGACCAAGTTTGGACACCCCTGGTCTAGATAATAAATAGGCCTATGCAGGGCCGCTTCTGGCCAAATCGGTGCCCTAAGCCGGATTGTATTGTTGTGCCCCCTCCCTCAAATATTATGGAAGTAAAAAAAAAAAAAAAAACACCTACTATAGGGGTCAAAATAGAACTTTAATAAAATATACTAGTAAATAAATAGTAATTAAATTGTATTATTTACAAATTACAATTGTAGCTCTATAGAGTTACCTATGGCTATTATTTTAGCCAATTTTAGCTAATTATTTTATTATAGCCTCAAGCATTCAGAAATCACACAAAAGAAAATTAAGCAGTTTTACTACGATAAAACCATGGTTAATTTTTTCAAGGGTTGTGATGTCCACATGTTTTTTGTTGAAGAAATTATAGAGGCTGTGTCATCTAGCAAAAAGGTGGCCAAAAATGAAAGATTAAGTGGATATTTGAATAAAATATTTAGTCAATAACCTATTAAACAAGGATATGATCGTCCTGTAAGTGTAACAGCAGCAATTACCAGGCCTTTGGCTCCCTTTGCAGGCATTTGTAATAACATGTAATGTTGAAAAAAAATAATAGACACATCACAAAATTTGTAATGGTTTTACTAGTTATAATGGGACTTATATTGGTTTTAATGGAAACTGTAATGGACCCTGTTGGTCACCTTCTATTGGTGGCTTGTTAAAACCAATAAATCCTAATGGAATATGTCCCAATACATATAAAACAGTGGCTTTTCAGCAGCTTGTGAAAGGCAGCCTGATCTTCTATGAGGAAGACCTGAGAGAGTGCTGCATTGATGTGACAGAAGCATCAGTGTACTCAGGATTGTGCCCTCGTAGAGGAGTTTGGCTTGTATCAGGGGAAAGTCTTCTGCTTTGTTCATCTGAGCGTTCAGGAACATCTTGCAGCTCTATATGTGCACCTCTCCTGGACAAACAACAACATAAATGTGTCATCTAAAGTGAAGAACCGGTTTCAACTCAGTTCATCAAAACATGTTTCATTATCTGAGCTGCATCAAAGAGCTGTGGATGAGGCTCTACGGAGTAAAAATAGACATCTGGATCTTTTCCTGCGGTTACTTTTGGGTTTGTCAGTGGAGTCTTATCAGATTCCCCTACGACAAATAATGACACTGAAAGGAAGCAGCTCATCAAGATGAAGATCAGGACCACTGACTCTCCAGAGAAATCAATCAATCTGTTCCACTGTCTGAATGAACTGGGTGATCATTCACTAATGGAGGAAATACAACAGTATCTGAAATCTGGAAGAATAAAGGAAGTCGAACTCGCTTCATCTCAGTGGTCAGCTGTAGATTGTGTGTTGTTGATGTCAGAAGAGGAACTGAATGAGTTTCATCTTAATAAATTTGCTAAAGGACTGAATAAGGCTAAAACTATGAAATAGTTCTTCAGAAGCTGCTGCCTGTGATTAAAGAATCCAAATCAGTTCAGTAAGTATCACTGAGAACAATCCCTTCACTGTTAAAACATTAAGAAAATCAAAGATAAAAGCTCATAAATCTTCAGTGCTGCAGATGTTGTCCAGAGTTTAGTGGTCAGTATTTTGATGCGTTTTATCAAATCAGTGACACTGTAAGATTCAGAAACTGAGAAGTGGTGAGTTAATAAATTATTTGGGTTTGTCAATAATTAAAAATGTCTTTGCAAAAAAAAAAAGAATTTAAGTAATTGTAATTTTTAAAGGGTCACGAACTGCCTCTTTATTATTTTGTACTGTTCTTGGCAGGGCCATGCACAGACATTGAGGGGCAGTGGCTTGTTAATACAAATTATCCAGTTGTTACAAGTATACAGCTGAAAGAGAAGACAGCACACTCTGTAATCATTTCAGACTTTATTGTAGATGTTTTGATAAGAGTGGGCTCTCCCTCACTCTCTGAGCCTGCTTCTGCCTCATCGTCAATTGAAGTATAAGTACTAGACATTTCATTTATTATACAGCATAAATCTATAATATATACTAATAAACATCTCATTTAGAACATTTATATTATTTTTCTACTATATATAGGCCTACTATTAATATAGTTTTAATAAAATATAAACGTGTTATATATTACTAGTATCAAAACAAGTGATTATAATGGGAAATATACTGTACTTAATTACAAGAATTAAAGTGTGACATACTTCTAAATATTCTATATGATGATTTACCTGCTGGCTTGCTGGAACTGTGAATTCATGTTTACGATGTTGAACTGCCTTTAGAGCCTCCCTTCACTCTTTCTCTCTCTGTCTCTGTTACAGAAGGAACAGAGGAAGTGTGCGAATCCATCTGCAGAGCTTTATTCAGAGACATGGTCGTAAAACAGGCAAGGTTCTGACAATGGCAAACAGGTATATTGAGGGCAAGGCAAGAGAATAATCCAAAACAGGCGTGGTCGATTGACGGCTAACAATATCCAGAGGGCTTGACAAAAGAGGTAATCTGTAAACATGAGCAACAGTCTGAACTGGGGCAAACAGTATCCAAAACAGGGCCCGGCACACAGGGACTTTGACAAGACTAAGAAAACTTAAGACAGGCTCCGTAAAGTAGCTGTCAGCTATCACAGTGACAAATGCTAAACAATACTCAGCAGTGAGAAACAGGAAGTCCAAGGCTTATAAAGCATCTCTGATTGGATTCAGCTGTGTATGTGTAATCAGTGCATTCAGCTGTGTGTGCCTAATCAGTGCAATGGATGATGGGAACTGTAGTCCAGAGTGACATGTAATACTCTGTGTGGTGTGAAAGTCAATATGATGGAGAGGCGACCTCTTGTGGCAGTCGGACAGAAGACCATGAACCAGATTCTTGACAGTCTCTTCTTTTTTGTGAAGGCATTGTTGTTGTTGTTGTTGAAATTTTGTGTTAATTATTTTAGATCTGATTGGGTACAATAATTTGATTAAACATTCTAATTCTAAGAAGTTGTAGGCTACAAGCTGTTAGCACTTTTAGACAACTGAGAGCAAATCATTACCGACAGAAAAACAAAAACAAACTACTAAATTACTAATTCAGTGAATCATCATCCCCTGACTATAATGTGCATTGTAATGCATCTACCTGTTAATGCAATGACCTTCGGTAACTGTCGTCTCCACTCTCCATGAGAGTGGGCACACAGATTGTCAGTGATGTTGCGGAGCGGGTGGGAAAACACGGAACAGATTAACGCAATCAGTGGATCTTTAAAGAGGCAGTAACAGAATGCTTTGAGCTGGGGTGATGGGGGGTGGGGGGTGAATTGGTGAGAGGGAATCACATAGACTAAAACAAAAACAGACATTCCGACATGGAATGCATGTTTCAAAGTAGAATAACTGGCGGTAGCATTGTTTTTAAGATAAACAAGTACAGCCTATGTGAATTTAGCATGTTTCCTGAATATCTGCAAATGTATTATGATGTTTTTATGCTTTAATACAGTCAAAAAATTACATACAGCACCTTTAAAAATGCGAGATGCAAGTCAGTGGAATAAAAAAAGCGCAAAGTTGAATTATTTTTGGAGGGGTGGTTGACTGGTTTTTTTCTAGGCTTGATTGTGTTGTGAGTGACAGAGATGCAGAGCAGGGCAATGCGAGGAACAGTATTAAGAACGGCTGTTTTAGAACATTGATTTTGAAACTTGTGAATCCATTAGAATCCTTAGAAGACAGAATCGCGATTCATCGAGTATATGAATAGATTTTTATGTGCACCCCTAGTTTTCTTCTTCTTCTCTAAAGGCAGCATGGCCTTGCACCCTTCGTACCCGGGGGTGGGGTTTATCTGGGTTTATGATGTCACTAACCCGGAATTATTTTGTTGTAGTCCCTTACCAGCCGTTCACTGTAGGTGACGCTATGCTAATTCTGTAAAAGACAATTTCTCCCTTTGCATTGAACTTTGAGCTTCGTAACTTTGCAGATGTTGTTTAAGCTCACACAAATACTCGTTTCGTACTTTTAATTTGTGACTGTTTTTTTTGTTTTGCTCTCTCCACTGTGCTTCCGCATTCGTGGAACACCACTCTCTAGTGAACACGCGTACAACAGTTAGCGGAATCTAGATATTATGGTTTGTAAAGTTTTAAATATGGATATTTTTATTGCAAATGCATTCGCTTCAGAAGGTAACTGTTAACCCCTCAGAGCCGTATGGAGCACTTTTTATGATGGATGGATGCATTTTTTTGGGCTTCAAAATCTCAACACCCATTCACTTCCATTACAAAACAGATTGTATTCGTCTGAAAGAAGAACATTATATAAATCTAGGATGGCTTGAGAGTGAGTAAATCATAGGGTAATTTTCATTTTTGGGTGAACTATCCCTTTAACTTGAGCGCAAAGTTGTAGAATGCAATGTCATGCGCAAGGATGTGAGACTCGAGCGCAACGTTTAAAGACATCCATCTAGCATCGCGTTTACATTGAAAAACTGTGGAAAAGTATTGAAGTTGAATGGAAATATGCGTTCTGTGTGAATGGAGATGGCAGAGTAATAATATTACATAAAACAAAAAAAAATTGCATAGACCAAAATATATGAAAATTCGACTCATTTTTATATCCAAGAAACACATTTTAGACCACCACATCTTAATATGTCTGAGAGACCTACACAATTTCAGCAGTTTTACCATGAATACAGACAAGTGCAGGGCTGGGGAGTAACGAAATACATGTAACGGCGTTACGTATTTAAAATACAAAATATGAGTAACTGTATTTCGTTATAATTACATTTTAAATAGGTGGTAATCAAATTACAGTTACATCCGAAAAGTATTTTAGATTACCAAAGATTACTTTGAATTTTAAAGTAATTTCTTAATTTACTATTTAAGTAAACAGTTTGGGGATTTTAAGTAAACAGACTGGTTTTTATGCATAGTTAATAGACTACATTTTTGGGCTACTCTGACCATCGCCCACTATAGATCAACTAACATAATCTATAAATGTGAGAATCGAGATATTTCATGATATAGTTAATGTGTTTGGGAATGTTTCGAATAAAAAGGAAATAAATAAATAAAACATAAGTGCTATTGTGGCTGCTGTGTGTCACATGACGACTCCCTCCCCTCCCACCCCACCCCCTCAAAAATAATGATGACGCCTCTGCCCTTAGCTTACATTCATTGTGGTGCAGGAAGTTTGTGTGTCAAGAGTGCCAAAATATGACTTTGTGAATCAGACTGTTCATAAATAAATTTTTGCTGTAGTAGCCTAATATTAATGCTAAAAATCCTATATACTTGGCAATTGATTTTTTAAAATAGTCTATTTTATTTCATTATTAAAATCTATTTACATATTCATCTTGAGTGAGTTGGCAGGATAGTCACTCAACAACCCCAATCCCCCCCAACCCGCCCCCGCCCCTCACCCCTCACCCCTCGCCCCTCGCCCCTGGCCCTGAGTAAGTTTACTGTTATTGGTTAACTCTCTTGTGAAACCAAGGTGCTGATGTTATCTCTGCTCTACATCATTTTTGGATTATTCATACAGGAAGGAAAGGGACGGGTAGCCTAGTAATAATCAGTTGTTATCAAACAAGTCATTCTCAGAAAATTAACAGTTAGTATCGAGTAATTTTTCACTGAATGGTCCCTAAATCCCAGACTGTCAGACCTGAGCGCTGTTAATCAATAAAATCACAGAAAATACAACGGTAAGAGAATGCACTTTTGCTCTATATATTGACAGTTTGTTCAGCTTTTAATTAAAGATTAATGGATTAGCCATTGTGACTTAATGTGAAATATTTCACTAATTAAGTATACTTTTTGATTTATGCATTTAAGACCAGTCAGAATTTAAGACATATCAACTCATTTCTTTATTATTTTTGCACTTTTAGCACTTTTATACAATACAGATTGTTTCGAAGCAGATTCACAGCAATAAACAAGAAAATAACTTATGTTGCACATATTCAGTGATAAAACATATGTCATTTCAGATGTAAAGCAGCTCTAAAAAGACAAAAGTGTCATTATACAGCTCAGTGTAGGTCAGTGTTGACAGTGTGAATGTTGCAAAGGGAACAAAGTCAGTTGATTGTTGATTCAGTTCAGTTTTATAGCACAAAGTTAATTAAATTCACCTTCAAAAAAATAGTTGTTTCAACTAAAAAGTAAATGTTCATGCTATGTTAAAATTTAAGTTTAGAGCAACTTAACATTTTATTTTAACTAAACTTAAGAATTTTAAGGCAGAATATTAAAGCAGCTTTTTCAAATTGAAACCATTTTTTGCAGAGTGAAACAAGCTTAATTTGGTTATAAGCAGCTCTACAGAAGGCAGTTAAGAGAGTCATTAAAACTATAAAATAACACAAAATATATGAGTGTATTTATTTATTTCGTAAATTACATATTGTACAGAATGTCCAAACTTTTGACTGCTAATGAATCATTTGGATGATTTCTATCTAAATATGCTGGGTCTAATAAAGTTGTCCCCCCACAGTTGGCAGTGAAACATCTTAAACATGGAAACTACTCCTCCAGATTTCATATACTCTGATTTGGTGACTCCCTGCCCAGACAACATGCAGTATATGAACAGCATGGTTCTGTTCGTAGTTTATGTCATAGTCTTCTGTCTGAGCTTGCCGGGCAACGTGGTGGTGATCTTCGTGGTGAGCTGTATGGAGAACCGCAGGACGTCTACAGACGTTTACCTGATGCACCTGGCCATCGCCGACCTGTTCTTTGCCTTGACTCTCCCATTCTGGGCTGCTGACCTTTACGCTGGCCACTGGATGTTCGGCACATTTATGTGCAAACTGATTTCAGGCTTAGAGGAAGCCACATTTTACTGCTGTGTCTTCCTGCTGGCTTGCATTAGTGTTGATCGCTACCTGGCCATCGTGAAAGCAACCCAATTCCTTGCCCAAAAACGCCATCTGGTTGGTATAGTGTGTGCGGTGGTGTGGCTATGTGCCTTTTTGTTGTCCCTGCCCATTATGGTGAATCGTGAGGCCTTCATATCCGGTTCTGTGCAGGAGTATATATGTCATGACAATTTGACAGAAAGCATGGACAGCTGGAGGATGAGTTTGCGGATTCTCCACCACACTTTGGGATTCTTCCTGCCACTAGCCATCATGATGTTCTGCTACAGTTTCACCATGTGCACGCTTTACCGCTCGCGCAACAGCCAAAAGCAGAAGGCCATGCGGGTCATCCTGTCTGTCGTGTTGGCTTTTATCGTCTGCTGGCTGCCCAATAATATCCTAGAGTTCATAGACACCCTGATGCGAGGCGGCCAGGTGATGGAAACGTGTGAGCTGAGGGACAACATAGACATGGCCTCATACGTCACACAGGCAATGGCTTTTGCCCACTGTGCAATAAACCCCATTTTGTATGCCTTCATTGGAAAGAAATTCCGCAACCAGCTCCTGACGTCTCTCTTTAAGAAAGGCCTGTTGGGGAGAGACACAATGTCGAAATATCGAGTGGGATCTGTTTATAGCTCTGGAAGCACTAGGCAAATGTCAGTGACTCTGTAGTCAACTGTTATCCTCTTATAATATTAAAATTATACGTATTCTTCCTCTTTGGCTAAACTGTTAAAGAAATAGTTTAGCCAGAAATGTTATCTCGTTACTATCTCATCCCTGTAGTAAAAATACAGTTTTGAGGTTGAGTCAGTAATTACAGAATTGTCATTTTTAAATGAACTGTTCCTTTAAGAAAATTGCTTCTTCATTAACTAAGTTCTGTTTCTATGGAATTATAGATGTAAAAGTATAGATAAGAGTGTGTTTGTCATGATCGTTGACTTTCTGAAGCTTGTTTTCTATTGATAATGATCTCTGAAAGGTTTTTCTGCGGTTTGAGGCAGCACACCAAGCTTGTGCTTTGAACGCTGTGTCCATATCAAAATGATCTGTGAAAAACACTCTGCAGAGGTTTCAGATTTTGTCAGAAATTAGTAAAAGGTGAAAGTAGAGATTTTCTGTTTTGCTTTTTTTTTTTTTTTAATTTTGGGGTTGGTAGAATCTCTTATGCTCACCAAGGCTGCTTTTATTTAATCAAAAATACAGTAAAACAGTAATGTTGCACAATATTATTACAATTTAAACAAAAAGTTAATGTTTACCAATACAATAATAATAATAATTCAAATCTTATTGAGCACAAACATTTGAAAAGTTTTATTAGTTGCTTGTTTCAGGACTTGCTATTTTTGTTCTTATTCTAAAATAATGTAAAAAGCAAATTATGTTTTGGTTTCCCGTTTGTAAATAAAGTTGCTTCAGAAAAATATGTCTCTCACACGTGTACATTAAACTCTGTTTGAGTGATCAGTCTGCTCTAGGTCAGGCAATGACATGACTTCACTAATGTTTCCACTTCCTCTCTACAAAAAAAAAACAGAGAGAAGTGAAGCAACCTGTTTTCTTCCTTCAAAGAGCACAACCCTAAAAAAACATTATCATGCACACACAAAAAGACATATGCAAAATATCAATAAACTGTAAAAGTGATAGGTTTTATCTTCTAAATTCTATTTTAAAAAATTAAATTAATTTTAATGGCTATTTTGACTAGGTGTTAAGATAAAATTGCACCTGTCTATGTGGCACGTCATTCATCGATCTAAGTCTTGAGAAATGGAAACAGGAAAAGGTGCTTTTGAAACAATACAGTTCACTTCTGTCTTTTTGCATAAACAAACTCTTCTCTAATTCTTAATGCTGTGTCCATCCCATAATCTCAGGTTTATAATCATTACCAGTGTTAACCTCAGTTTAACCTATTATCAGTGTGCCTATTTCTGTGTGTGTGAATTAAAGCACACTGGTGTTGGTTATTCCCAATATTAATAAATAAAAAAGATTAAAAGAAGGGTTAAAGTTCAGGTAATCAAAGAATCAGTGGAGAATGAAGTATATGAACTAATAATCCATTTCCGGCCTGATGTAAGTACGTTTTTGTTTTGTTTGTTTTTTTCCCAGAAGGCAAAAACAGATGTGTCAAAAAACAACACACATGGTCGTGTTGATAGCATTCTGACACCTGTTGTGTAGGATTTTAACACACAATGTGTAATTTAAAAAATCTTTGGACAGAATGACACAATAAATGTGTCATCTCCTGGGTGGGCAGTTTGTGTTTATGGAAATAAAAACAATACATATATTTCATATGGTAGCACATAAAAAGTTCTCGAATGAATAAAAATCATTAATAAAATAAATATACAATATATATACGTCTCAATTTATTAAATTTAAAATATTAACGGCTACTTTTTTCGGCCAATCACGTCGTGCCTCTTGTGTTTTTAAACTGCGGCGGATCCTGCTCGTTTGTTCATCACGTGACAGCCTTATAAGCTAAACCTATGCAGTCAGAGCCGGAAAGAGAATTGATTAGTTCATCTCCCGAGTCTTTCGAGTCGTTCCTTCTTTTGTCACGTGACGTGACAGCATTGGATAGAGATTTAAGTTAATTTACAACCTTCCTTACAAACGGCTGCATAGTTATTATTATTATTATTATTTACTCTTACAGTTACGTGATGCGTTTCTGGTCTCAAATTGTAGCTTTTTATTTCTTACAGTTTATAAATGTGTGAATTTCTGTCATGATGGTTCTTTTCCACAACACTGAATGTGGTAACAAAGGTAATAAACTAAAGAGTTGGTTATTATTATTAAGTCTTTTTCCCTCAGACTGCATAGGTTTAGCTTATGAGGCTGTCACGTGATGAACGAACGACTCGAAAAACCCGAAGACTCGAAACAGGTGAACTAATTCAGTGCAGAACCTATAGGATGTTGCGCATGCGCGACTGAACGAATCTCTCCCCGAGACGACTCGTTGTTCCCGAGTCACATTAAAGATTCGTTCAAAATGAACGAATCGTCCAAGAACGACCAATCACTACAATGCTGTCGGACTCAGATCTATCCGTAAGTTACAGCAGATACTCTTTAAAATAAGTAGTGCTGCAAAAATCGATCATGGAAATAGTTAGCTACCAAATACATTTTTAATTATTTGGAAAGTGGCGACGTGCACTGAGCAGTACGTTATGCCGTTAGCGAGGCAGAGCTTATAACTGGAAACAAAAAGAGACAGACGATGATACGTACAGGAAAACATGACCAAACAAGTTGTCCAGCGCACCAGATCATTTTATAAACACCTGCTGATGTTGACAGAAATTAAGACCGATTTCAAATCTTCACGTCAAGCACAGGAGCCCTAAACCAAACGAATGCTGGAGGCCCCTTCCAGGTATTTTGTTTTTATTCCCATCCCGTGGCTTTATGTGACTATTATGTGCATAATAGCATTTAAAATGTAAAATTAACGGCCATCGTGTCATGTTTGTAGCTTGTTCCAGTGCCAAATGAACAGGGAGGCCTGCACTTTCTACTTCAAAGCAAAGCGGCAGTGTTATACCCTTGTATGGAATATCATTCCATACCCTTGGAAAACAGGATCATTTAAGTTAAAGTCCAGGAGACTGCTTGTCAAAGTTTGTGTCAGTCACTTGGTGGAGAAGGGTGAATTGCAAGTATATAAATTTAAAAAAAAATATTCGACCACACTGAATTTAACTCAGTGGTGTTTGCCTTGTCAGATAAGTGTTTTAATATTGTACGTGCTCTGTTTTCAGTTACCCATCAAGTGCTGAAAAGCTTGGTTTTTGTAACTACTTTCACATCTTTGCTGGGTCGGATTAAAGGAAAAGGAGATGGATTTGTAAGTAATATGTAATAATTGTCAAAACAGCCAAATGTGTTTTTTTTACTCTGAAAGAACATTTTGGTTGTTGCATTCCTTGACTGTTGTCAGCTGGCCTTTAAATTTCTCATGATAAACTAACTTACAGTTTACTACATCATCTGACTCTTTGATAGATATTAGAAATTAATTAAAAGGTATATTGTTGAGATCAATACTTTGTTCTTCAGTTATCTCTTATTAAATCAGCAGTGGAGATCAAAGTAGGGGACTTCCACAATCTTTGAGTACCCATGCTTCTTGAATATGCCAAGTGTGGTAGGTCTCATTGCATTTTAGTCTTTACTTATTTTCTTCCATTACTTAAAGGGATAGTTCAACCAAAAATGAAAATTCTGTCATCTACTCCCATTCATGTTGTTCCAAACCTGTACGAGTTTTTCTTCTGTTGAACACAAAAGAAGATATTCTTAATGTTGGTAACCAGACAGGTGACGGTAGCCACTGACTTCCATAGTATTTTTCTTTCTTTGCAACTATGGAAGTCAAAGGCTACCGTCAACTGTCTGATTACCAGCATTCTTTAAAAATATCTTTTATGCTTAGCAGAAGAAACTCATACAGGTTTGGAACAACATGAGGGGTAGTAACAACAACAGTAACAATAACATCATTTTCATTTTTGGGTGAAATTTCCCTTTAAGATATATTAACAGACAATGCAAAAGTTCTGATATTGTTATTAACACTTTTTTTTTTTTAATGGATAGATTGAGAAATTGAAAGCTGAAGCTACCATTGAAAGGAATGATTTTGCAGCTCTTATAGAGGGGTTGGAAGACCAAGCAGATGGTATGTATGTTTGAACTCTTTACTTACACACATCTCTTATGTATAATTTATTATAACAAATATTAATTAATATATGACTTGACCTGAAGAAGGACAGATGCACATGTTGATCTCTGACTGTTTAGGTTTCTTTAGTGCAGATCTATGGAGCCACTGTAAATAATCACAATGGTACACAAAGTCTTAAAGAAAAAAAACACTCTCTTCACTTTTATTAACTTATTTAACATTTAAAAACACATTCATTTAGTGTAAAATAAGAAGGGCTTAGCCTTAAAAAAAATTATTTGCCATCCTATGCAGCTGGCTTGTCAGTATTGTGGTATTGCAATATTGTGGTTATCACAACAACCCTACTTGGGCTGCTCTTAATCCTGCACTTAAACATTTATTGTATCTCTAATCTGTTTTCATTCATTTTTGGATGAAAAGTGCTACCCAATGCTGGATGTCCTGGCATATCTTCTGCCACCGTTGCCTGGAAGTCACTGCAGTGTTCAATAGGAAATTTCATTCCTTCAATTTCCTTTTGTACCGGTATGTTTTACATGGACAGTTATTCTTTCAATTATGTTTTTTTCCCTTAACTCTAAGCCTGGAGCCATATTGCATCCCGCTGCAGCAGTTTTGAGACCGCATCAAAGAACAGACCACAGCCAATCTACATTGAGAGTTTGAAGAGCACAACATGACAATACATCATTGCGAGGATTGACAGAATGACCATTTCTGTGGATGAGGGCCTGACGTGCTGTGGACAAGATATTCTAGGTGTGAAACTTCTGTCCACCACAGATTAGTTCTGTCTTCACTTTCTAAGACTGGGACATTTAATATTGAAACTGACATTCCTACTTACTGTGTTGCCTCTTTTGTGGCCCAAATGCATTCATCAAATACAACTATAGTGGATGTAACAAGAAGTATCACTTCACAATTAGTACACACTTACAATTTTACTATATTTACAAGAGTGATTGTCATTGAGAACAAGTTCAAAATATGTGCCTGAATGTTTGTCTGAACTAAAATGTTTATATTTATATGCATCAAAAAGTATCTGACTTTCTTATGAGATTAAGTTGATCTTATTTTATGAGAAATGTTATCCTCTGGTCTCGTTTCTGTTAACCGTAAGTGTAATTGATGTTGGCAACACTTTTTAATGAATGCTGTGGTTAATAGCTAGTGCATTACAAATGCTTTTGTATTATGAAGAAAAATGACAAACTATAGATTTTTAAAATTAACTGTCATTGACAAATTTAAAATGTTTATTTGTTGTCTGATTTGGATTTTATCCTGTATCTGACATTTTATAAGTTGATCTTATGGTATGAGAAATGTTATCTGATAGTCTTAACTGTGTTGTAGTTGATGTTGGTAACACTTTTTAATGTATACTGTATTGTAGCTAATAGTTGTAGTGCATTACAAGGCATTTGTGTCATCTAATCAGCTAAATTAAGTTTGTGAAATTGAGATTTAGAATATTTTGTTGTGCTTCTGTGGATGCATTTTTCTCTACCCTGACAAGCCAGGCTAGTCGTGGCCTAATGGTTAGAGAGTCGGACTCATGATCGAAATGTTGCAAGTTCGAGTCTCGGGCCGTCAGGAATTATAGGTGGGGGGAGTGAATGTACAGTGCTCTCTCCATCCTCAATACCATGACTAAAGTGCCCTTGAGCAAGGCACCGAACCCCCAACTGCTCCCCGGGTGCCGCAGCATAAATGGCTACCTACTGCTCCGGGTGTGTGTTCACGGTGTGTGTGTGTTCACCGCTGTGTGTGTGCACTTTGGATGCAGAGCACAGATTCCGAGTTTGGGTCACCATACTTGGTCGTATGTCACATCACTTTCACAACATTTGAGAAATTAAATTGCTAACATTTTTACATCTGTCTGTTTTATTTCAATTTTGTAGAATTACAAATTGATGGTAATGCTTATTATTTTTGTCATATTAACACATTAATTAGCAGTTTCTGATCATTTTCAGTTACACATAATGTGTTTAAATGACACGTTGTGTGTTAAATTACATTACACAGTAGATGTGTGATCCATCTTAACACACAAATTGCATTAAATTTGACACGTGTAGTCCCTGACCACACTCAATACATGTTAAAATTCTGCACAACAGGTGTCATTTTTAACACATCTCTTTTTGCAGGATGTGGTTTCTCACTTTGTTTTCCACTGCTGTAGTAATTCAAAAATAGACTAAAAGAAGGTGGTTAGACTTAAGCAACAATTGCTGCATTATATGGTGACAGTACAAAAATTGGAAAATTCACTTCTTGTCAACAGATTTTAATAATAGACCTATTGATCCCTCTGTAAGAATAACAATGATGCTGACATCTTTCCAAAGTCAGGTTTTCCAAATCTCATACATACATATACACAGATACACACACACACACATTGGGTTTCCATGTTTTATGAGGACACTCCCTAGGCGTAATGGTTTTTCTGCTTTACAAACTGTATTTTCTATCCCCTAACCCTACACCTGAACCTACTCCTCACAGGAAACTTTATGCATTTTTAGATTTTCAAAAAACGTAATTCTGTATGATTTATAAGCTTGGTTCTTCGTGGGGACCAAAAAATGTTCCCACGAGGACTAGGATTTTGGATATTGTCTTTTTTTTTGCAAAATGTCCCCATAACGTAGGGTTACATAAAAGCCACTGGAAAAATAGCATGCGGGAGGCTTATAACGCAAAGAAATCTTCTCCAATCCATTGTTCTTTACAATGTAATTCATACAGTACATGTAACAAAAAAATACATTTGTACCAACCAAGCAGGCCAAATCAATAAAATTTGTCACTCATATCAGGATTTATAAACAATTAACATTGTAGCCTTTAAGTAAGTGTGCAGCACTGCACACTCTTTCCCGTAC
The DNA here is from genome assembly GCA_021397915.2 of Tor tambroides. Taxonomy (NCBI): domain Eukaryota; kingdom Metazoa; phylum Chordata; class Actinopteri; order Cypriniformes; family Cyprinidae; genus Tor; species Tor tambroides. The sequence continues at coordinate 122,325 of JAFVLL020018707.1, read as the reverse complement.
TCACTCTTTTACTGTGAAAAAGAGTCAAAAGAGATGAATTAAACAGAATGATTTTCATACACATTTAGTAGGCATGCCACTTTCATGTATTGAGGCAAGCACACAAATTACATGAAAAATTATAAGAATATAAAGGTATACTGTACTTTTCCCATGCCATGTTACATGTTTGTGCAACCGTGGAACTGATGATATCTCTACCTCAGTTTTTTTTATTATTCTCACAGGAAGGTGAGAGTATTAAACAGTTGTTATCAAACCAGTCTCAGAACACTCTCAGTAAGTAGGCTACCAAGTAAATTGAATGGTCCCTAAACCCGGACAGGCAGACCTGAGCGCAGTTCATTTTCATAGAAGATAAAAAGGTAAGAGAATAAAATCTTGATGAATATATTAAGTGTCTGTTCAGGTTTTAGATTAAAGGATTAGCCAGTATGACTTAATTTGAAATATTTCATTCTTTACTGTTACTTTGCCTTTTTTAAAACAGGAATATTGTCTACACTATGAAATCAAACAAAATATATGAGAATGATGTAGTTTAATCTATTAAAAAATAATACATACAGTAATTCACACATGCTGCAATATGTCCAAACTTCTGACTGGTTTATGTCATAGTCTTCTGTCTGAGCTTGCCGGGCAACACGGTGGTGATCTTCGTGCTGAGCTGTATGGAGAACCGCAGGACGTCTACAGACGTTTACCTGATGCACCTGGCCATCGCCGACCTGTTCTTTGCCTTGACTCTCCCATTCTGGGCTGCTGACCTTTACGCTGGCCACTGGATGTTCGGCACATTTATGTGCAAACTGATTTCAGGCTTAGAGGAAGCCACATTTTACTGCTGTGTCTTCCTGCTGGCTTGCATTAGTGTTGATCGCTACCTGGCCATCGTGAAAGCAACCCAATTCCTTGCCCAAAAACGCCATCTGGTTGGTATAGTGTGTGCGGTGGTGTGGCTATGTGCCTTTTTGTTGTCCCTGCCCATTATTGTGAATCGTGAGGCCTTTATGTCTGGCTATATGGAGGAGTATATATGTCATGACAATTTGACAGAAAGCATGGACAGCTGGAGGATGAGTTTGCGGATTCTCCACCACACTTTGGGATTCTTCCTGCCATTAGCTGTCATGATGTTCTGCTACGGTTTCACCATGTGCACGCTTTGCCGCTTGCGCAACAGCCAAAAGCAGAAGGCCATGCAGGTCATGTGCGTCATGTTGGCTTTTATCGTCTGCTGGCTGCCCAATAATATCCTAGAGTTCACAGACACCCTGATGCGAGGCGGCCAGGTGATGGAAACGTGTGAGCTGAGGGACAACATAGACGTGGCCTTGTACCTCACACAGGCAATGGCTTTTGCCCACTGTGCAATAAAGCCTATTCTGTATGCCTTTACTCGGAAGAAATTCCGCAACCAGCTCCTGACGTCTCTCTTTAAGAAAGGCCTTTTGGGGAGAGAAATGCTGCTGAAATATCGAGTGGGATCTGTTTATAGCTCTGGAAGCGCTTGGCAAATGTTCAGTAGTCCATCTCCTTCTCCTCAAGCAGGGGCTTTGATCCCTCAAGGACCACACCAGTGAGTTTTTAGAGCTTGCTCACCAAACCCTCTACCCATCAGTGGTCTTCATATTCACAGCCACACCACGAGAACCATGGCCCTTCGGCTCAACCTTAATCCTCCGAAGCCAGGACTCTTGTCTCGGCCTTTCGACCCTTCGGCTCCACCATCATCTTTTATCTGTTCAGCTTTTCTAGTTTAGTTCCTCATTTTGGTCTGTGTATTTCTACACCATTTAGTTCAAAAAAACTGAATTTATTTGAAATAGAATTTTTTTGTAACATTATAAATGTTTTTGCTGTCACCTTTGATCAATCTAATGCATTCTTGCTAAATAGCATTAATTTTTTTTAAAAAAAAATCTTACTGACTAAACGGTTTGTCAAATTTTAGTTGTTGCCCCCATTTGTTTCAGGGCATGTTATTTTCCTTTTACTCTGAAAATGTAAAAAGCTAATTACTGTGTGTTGATTCTGCTTCACAAGTGCAAATAAAGTTTCTTCAGAGAGAAAAAAAAATCGTTTTCTCACACTTGTACATTAACGTCTGTTGAGAAATCAGTCTGCTCTGGGTCAGGCAATGACATGATTTCACCAATGTCTCCACTTCTCTGACAAAACAGGAGAAATTACAGAGAGAAGTGAGGCATCCTGGTTTCCTCCTTCACAGGGCAAACAGACATGCAAAATAAAGTTACGCTTATAACTTTGTATGCCACTAAAGAACGCGTAAAAGTGTTATTCAGTTCTGTTCTTTAAATTATATTGAAAATATATTAATCTTAATTATTTTCACACAGGGGTTTGTTCATATATAATTTCCTGATTTTTGTAAGATTTTATTTTTTTAAAAAATGGAAATGCTGTGGTCAAGCTCAGACATCTGATAAGGCATGATAAGACACTTGCATGAATTGAATATTTATAAAGGGATGAAGTTAACAGCTGTTCACATGAGGACGTCAACTCTAAATATGTTTAGCTGATATCATGAGTCCAATTTCTGTAATTTTATAAAAGGATGAAAGGTGTTTTCGATTCACACAATCCAACTAACAGCACAAAGCACTGCAGAATGTGTTGCTGATATTTGTACTAGTAGGCTATGTTTTTATTATATTCCAAATTCAGCAACTGAAAATGTTATCTGAAACTGTTTAGAATTTGTGCTGAACTACATTATCAGAGTGAACTACAAAGGGAATAAGGAGTCATTTCGGGCATGGTTAGTAGTAGCAACAACAACAAAACGCTTGTTTGTTTTTTTACTATTTTTAATAGGCTATTTTAAAAAAAGATAAAAAATAAGAAACACCAGAATATTAGTTAATTCATTGCCATTTTTCTTGTTATTATGTTAGTAAAAAGGCAACAAGTGAAATGATCTGGGCTGAGTTTCCCAAAAGCATCGTAAGCCTAAATTGATCGTCGCTCCATCTGTGGCAATGAGTTCACGATGCACGATGCTTTTGAGGAAACGCAGCCCAGATCATAATGATGACTGTGTGCCATGGCAGTAATCAGCCAGCAGATGGCGCTAATACTCTCAGCTGGCAAGATCAGCTTGCAGAAGTAGAAGAAGGAGAAAACACATGCAAGTGCACTACGTTTTCATATTTGATCCAATGTAAATTTTCTACTTGAAGAAAGTCGCTATATCACTAGAAGTCTCAAGATCGATCGTGACAACATGATCATTCGGCGCTTCAGTTAAGAGAGAATCAGTCGATGTTTCTCATCTATTAACATTAGTTTGAGCTATAGAAACACAGACTGATATGAGCAGGATAAATTGATCATCTGATGTAGCTATGAAGCTCAAAGAGCTCGAAAGCTGTCTTCAACAGGTGGATGGATTTGAGGAGCCCAAAATACTCCTGGAACAGTACCCCACCAGTCCGCATATAGCGGGTGAGCATTATATAGTTTTTTTATAGACTTGCTGTTAATTAATGTCAGATGTGTTTGAGAATTTCTGGATGTGGTCTGCTTATGTATTCGCATTAGCATACTTGTATTCTGTTCTTACGATTTCTGTAGTATATACTGTGCGCAGTATGCAAATGTTCTAAAATACTGCGTTAGGTTACTGTATCCCACAATGCACCGCGCTTGTCTTTACGTTTCGTTTGTAGTGTATGTGACCCTGGAGCATAAAACCAGTCTTAAGTCGCTGGGGTATATTTGTAGCAATAGCCAAAAATACATTGTATGGGTCAAAATTATTGATTTTTCTTTTATGACAAAAATCATTAGGACATTAAGTAAAGATCATGTTCCATGAAGATATTTTGTCAGTTTCCTACCGTAAATATATCAAAACTTAACTTTTGATTAGTAATATGCATTGCTAAGAACTTCATTTGGACAACTTTAAAGGCGATTTTCACAATATTTGGATTTTTTTTTGCACCCTCAGATTCCAGATTTTCAAATAGTTGTATCTCGGCCAAATATTGTCCGATCCTAACAAACCATACATCAATGGAAAGCTTATTTATTCAGATGATGTATAAATCTCGAAACATTGACCCTTATGACTGGTTTTGTGGTCCAGGGTCACAAATGATCAGTAACTATATTTTCTTTGCTTGGTTTTTTTAAGAGGTTTAAGAAGTTTTAAAGCATACTGTTTCAAATGCTACTTTAAAAATAGTAGGCATTGTACATTTTAGAGACCGTGTATGAATATTTAATTCATAATATTATTGTACACTGGGAGTCTTTTGTCTGGGACAGATGGCCTTGAGTGCCCTATTTGTTTTAACAATTTATTATGGCATAAGACACCATCCAGTTGTTCTATGTGTTCTCTCTCACTGTAGGTTGTATGTTGTACACCATCCACAACACATTTGATGACATACAGAATAAACTAGTTGCAGACTTGGGCTGTGGATGTGGGGTGCTGTCCGTAGGAGCTGCAGTGCTTGATGCTGGGTAAGACCAACTCCATGGCTTAGAATTATTCTAGTTTTAAAAATATATGAATCAGCATCACTGTAATCTTCCCTCTTAAGACTGTGTGTCGGATTTGACATTGATGAAGACGCTTTGGACATATTCAAAGGAAATGTTGAAGATTTTGAACTGTCAAACATTGACATGGTCCAGTGTGATGTTTGCTCTATTGGATCCTCTTACGCCAAGAAGTTTGACACGGTCATCATGAACCCGCCATTTGGCACGAAGCACAACCAGGGTAAGAGTCATCTCAAAGTCAACAAGCAGTGATGTTGACATAACCTGATGCATTTGCAAAACTGCCAAAATAATACCTGTTGTCGAACAGGTTTCCCATATTCCATTGGTTAATTTTGATTCGTGTTACTGTATACATATCTTACATTTTAGGTATTGACATGCAGTTCCTGCGGACAGCGATTTCCATGGCAAGTACAGCAGTGTATTCCCTTCACAAGACCTCAACGCGAGATGTAAGTTGCCATCATTTCACAGCTACATTTCAACTATATTCATAAGAAAAACTTACAATTGAATTGCATTTTCCTGCAGCACATTCAGAAGAAGGCAAATGATTGGAAAGTGAAAATGGAAGTCATTGCAGGTAATATTTAGTGCATCTATAAACACATTATAGTTCAAAAGATTGGGAAAGAAAGACACATTAAATTGATCAAAAGTAACAAAAAAGACATTTACAATGTTAAAAGATTTCTATTTCGAAACAAATGTTCTTTAGAGTTTTTACTGATCAGAGAATCCTGAAAAAAAAAAAAATGTTTCCACAAAAACTGTTTCCTGCATTGATGATAAATGTTTTTCCTGAGCTGCAAATCAGCATATTAAGAATAATTTCTGAAGGATCTTGTGACACTGAAGACTGGAGTAATGATGTAAAAAATTCAGCTTTGCATCACAGAAATAAGTTACATTTTTAAAAAATATTCAAATAGAAAACAGCTATTTTAAACTGTAATACTATTTTACTATATTTCTGTTTTATTATATCATTTTATCAAATATATGCAGCCTCTATCAGCTTAAAAGACTTCAAAAACAAAACTTTTAAACGGTGGCTTAAGTTTTATAGTCTTATGCAGAACCCTGTAAGTTGTAAGAAGCTTTATAGCATGTTATAATATGATGTTATTTATCCTCAACTGGTGTCATCCCTTCTCAGAGCTCAGATATGACCTGCCAGCATCTTATAAGTTCCACAAAAAGAAGTCGGTAAGTGAATGTTTTGCTACAAACCTGTAAGTTAATTGCCACAAAAATATTGCACTGGACACATGTAGACATTTTCTCAGACTTTACAAAGACAAACTAGTAACATTTTTTTTTTCTCTTATTATTTTAGGTTGATATTCAAGTGGACTTCATTCGATTTACTCCAACATAAACGGCAAAAAGGAATTTGTGGTTCTTTGCAAAATTTTATGTTTTTATATATATATAAATAAAATACACTGTTCTTCATAATAAATTTTATAAATGACTATACTGCATCATTTTTGGGTGTATACCACAGAAATACCAGAGTCTATGTAGGATTTACAAACACGCTTGTTGGAACTTTATTTAAATTTGTGCTTTTCACATTTTTGGCAGCATACACGGTTAATAAAACATCACAATAACTAAAAAAAACAAATTACACACCACACATTTATAGTAAAATCCTGGGTTCACAACTGTCTTACAAATACAAAATCATTCAAATAAATATAAATAATACTAAGGAATAAATACATTTCTTGATTTAAAACACCAAAACAGATTTATTTTTTTTGCTGCAAAATATTAGTCTACAAAAAGGTACTGTGCAGATAGTGAAGTGCAGTAATCTGTTGTGCTGTTCAGTATATATATTTAGAAACAGCCCTTTACCTTCCAGCACAGATAACATACAAACTGTCTCTCACACATTATCAGTGACTTCATGTGTTGAACAAATATAATATAATTTCGACATCACACTTATATAGCGGGGCCCAAAGTCTGAGGCTTAGTTCACACTGCAGGCTGAAGTGGCCCAAATCCAATTTTTTTTCCCAAATGTGACCCATATCTGATTTTCTTATGACAGTCTGAACTTCACACTTTCATATGTGGTCCTAAATTGGATACATAGCCGATGTTTTGCAATGCGACTTCAGTCTGAACGGCCATGTCGCATTTAATGTGATTTTTACGTCATTGAAATGCGACAGACGTCACAATTCTGCGCTGGAGGCGGCGGGAAGATTAAAATCACAATGGCAGACAATATATAGACAATACTATCACTTCGTTATTTAGGCTCCGATTGCACATTAACTTAAAAATTGCTAAACACACGCTAACACGAGCAGCATCCATTTTTATTTCCGAAAACACAGTGCGCTGCGTCTGACGTCACGTCTTCTTCTGCGCATGCGGGTCACTTCAGGGCCGTATACGGTTCACACATGAGACTGATGGACAATGTGAACAACAGCCCAAAAAAAAAAAAAAAAAAAAATCGGATTTCAGCAAAAAATCCGATCTGAGCATTAAGACCTGCAGTGTGAACTAAGTCTGAGATTTACAATTAGGATAACAATTCAAGTGATGAATTGAACTGAAAATGAAGAATTCTTATTGGTTTGTCTCCCTTTTGGAGCTGATGTGAACAAAACCTGATGCCCATGTTCTCCAGCATGATTTGAGATGCTCCAAAGAGCATCTTGAGCTTCAGCGGACAAACATCTGACCATCTATACAAAGAGTCACATGATTCATGTAACAAATTTGCAGGGTTCTTACGCAGTATGGAATTTGATTTTTAGTCATTTCCAGGTCTGGATAAGTATGGAAAAATATCTGTTTCCATATTTTGTCCATGTTTACTAAAATATAAAATTGATAATTTCCAGCAGCAGTCTGTGCAGCCATAACTTTAGTAAATGTGACAGTGGATTTTTCACTTTGTAAGTATTTACAGATAATGCTGAAAATAACCTAAAATAATGTTATGTGGATACATTATGGGTGAGGATGTGAATGGAGTGATAAATGATAGCAAACGTTATTATACTGGATAGCATATTCTGCTATTATTTTGAAAATAATATTTTCTCATACATTTGTTGACAATAAAGACAATATTATTTTTTACATTTAATCAAAGTAATCAGTAACATTATTTAGTGACACTATTACTGTTTTGTATTTATTTTAACTTGTAATACGAATTTGAAATATTCCACAGGTTTGCAGTCAGTGTGAATGTGTTAAAATATTATTTTAGTATTTTAGAATTTCAGTTTAAAAAAAAAAAAAATGTACATGGCTACAATATTCCATTATTTGGCAAAATAATAGCATACATACATAGTCAACATGTTAACAGCTGGATTTTAAATACGTTTACCAAATGTTAATTATGGTCTGGAAAAACATGGACAAAATCCACACCGGAAAAGTATGGAATTTTTAAATGGAAAATATGTAGGAACCCTGAATTAATGCCAAATCTGAAGTATTGCCTATTCACTTTAAAAGATTTGCTCTAACACTTCATTTCCATGTTTAAATAGATAAAAGTGGTCTCAGACTTTTAGACTCCACTGGAAGTGGCTCCACAGACAGTGACTGTGCTGTGATTTCACACGCTGAACACACAAACGCAGCCGTGTGAGCGTGCAGCCGATGGGAGGTTTCCCACAATCTCCCAGCAGTCGATCTCAGGGTCGTACCTCTCGATACTCTGCAGATACGTCCCTTTAGAGTATGAATACCCACCTGCTACATAGATGCACCCGTTTATAACAGCGGAGCCGCACTCCATCCTTCTCTCCTTCATCGCACACATCTGTCTCCACTCATCTCTCTGAGGATCGTAAGAGTCTGTGATGGTGGTCTGACCGCCGACCAGATAAAGCTTATTGTTCAAGGAGACTGAGCAAAGGCCATACTCTGAAAGTAAAGAGTCAAGAGATGATTAAATCCAGATGGGCTCGTTTCTGTTAGGATGCTGACGTAGAAGGCAGCAAACAACCTATGGTGGTTGTAGCCTAAAGATCTGAACTGTTTAGCTTATCTAACACAAAATGTAGGTGGCTCACCAGGATGTGGACATATCGTTGTGATGCTCCACTCATTGATATCTGGCCGGTAAGTCTGAATCTTCTCGTAAGTGCAGGTTCCTCTGTACCCATAATGCCCTCCGCTTACATAGACTCTGTCATTCACTACACAAGCAGTTGCATTTCCCACACCTTTAAAGTCAAAACAGAAAGACAATGAACTTCCATTAACAGGCACTTTTTTGATATTTGAAAGATTTTGTGCAAGACAATGCATTTTCCAACATTTATGTTTTAAAAAGCTGAAATCCTGGTGAAGCTTAAGATTTTCATGCATAGGATTTTTTTTTTGTTTTTGAAAGGTCTCATGCTCGACAAGGCTACATTTATTTGATCAAAAATCTAGTTAAAAAAGCGTAAATATTGTGAAAGATTATTACAATTTAATAGAACTGTTTTCTATTTGAATAGATTTTAAAATCTAATTTATTTCTGTGATGCAATGCTGAATTTTCAGCATCATTACTCCAGTCTTCAGTGTCACATGACCCTTCAGAAATCATTCTGATATGCTGATTTGCTGCTAAAGAAACCTTTCTTATTATCAATGATGAAAACAGTTGTGCTGCTTTATATTTGTGTGGAAGAAGCGATACACTTTTTTCAGGAATGATGAATAGAAAGTTTAAGGTTTAAATAGAAAATTATAAAATAGGAAAAGAATTATAAAGTTTAAAAGAACAGTATTTTTTTAAACATTGTAAATGTCTTTATCATCACTTTTAATCAGTTTAATGCATCCTGAATAAAAGTATTTTTCTTTTTTTTTTTAAAAAACCTCCAAACATTTGAATATTAGTGTACGTCAAAATATTTGCCAGAAATTTAAAATGCTATTTTTATGTTTATATTCTATTCTATTCTATTATGGTTTCCGATTTCATTATGACACATGAAACATTGCACATGACAGGACCACATTTAAGTATGCAGTCTTGTACTTTTGTAACTTTTGTTTAAAGTTAAATAAAGTTGTTGCCATTAATCTTGAATCTAGTAGATTTTGTAGATGCCTCTTAACCGAAGTATTTATTTATTTATTTATTTTTTAAATCCCTAAAAAAAGGGGGGGGGATACTTCCACCCACTAAAAAAGGTCTCAGAACTCCACCTTCAGGCAACCAATCCAACAGCTGTGTGTAAATAAACTGAAATTCTCATACCTTGTATCATATCAGCCACAGGAAACCATCTCTTCTTCAAGGGATCATAGAATTCAGTTTCTTGCGTAGGAGCTCCTGCCGTATATCCACCGATGACGTATATGCATCCATGTAAAGCCACGGAGCAGTGGTAATATCTGGCTGTGATCATGGGACATCCTTCTGTCCATTCATTCGAGTCTGTGTTATAAATCCACATGGTGTCTAAAGCATCCACAGTCTGTGTCCTGTATCCTCCAGTCATGTAGATATCAGGACCTAGAAGTGCCACACTATAACTCTCTCTTTCAAAATCAGGCATGTCTTTGCCCTGAACCCACGTGTTGGAAACAGGGTCCCACATGTGTACTTCACACAACGGATGCCAGTAATATCCACCAATAACATACAAGCTGCACGTTAGTTTTTTGCAGCACTGTGAGAAACCTTTGCTTGGCTTTAAGGAGGTGAGAATTGAAGATCGCAGTTTGTTTTCAGAGCAATGTCTGCGTGGATCCAAAGCAGTTTTGAGGTAAGCATCATCCACGTCGAGATGGATGCAGTTGAGAAGCTCTTGAAGGTGGTCTATCCGATGAGCCGTGTCATGGGCGACCCATTTGACCACCGCATCCAATAAAGTCGCTTCTTTCCACACACTGAGGTTTTCTGTAGCTAATATCTTCAAGAGCTTTTGGGAATCCACCTCTAGGAACTCCTCCTGAAGTGTGAGTTCTTCAAAGCGACTCAGTATGATCCTCAAAGCCTCGCGCTGCAAATCACAGCACACATGAAGCTCGGCGAACGAGTGCATCCCGAGGCAGTTATCAACATCCAGCACACGAATCAAGTAGTTCTCGCAGGCTTTCTTCAGCGAGTTGAACTGCAACAGGTCTGCGGCTTCCAGAAGACTTTGGACGTTGTTCTGGGTTATGCTGATCTTTGAAGTGTAGACGTAGCTCACCAAAGCTCCCAGAATCTCTCCGTTTATGCAAGGCAGGTTGATGGTGTCGTTCAAACGTTCTCTCATGTCTAAGGTGAACATTACCTTGAAATAGGAGCTGCGGGCTGATAGGACAGCCTTGTGGCAGTGGAAGAGCTGTCCGGATGAAGACTGCAGGGTGATGTCCGTGAACAGACCGCTGCTGTGAAACTCGTGAAGAGCTTCCAGCACCTCGGAGGAGTGAGAGGCGTCGCAGAACTCGTAGGAGTAACCGCTTTGAGCTTTTCCTGACATTGCAACTGGAAAGAGAAGATTTTCAAATGAGTTTTCAAGTGTCCTAACAAAATTAACTCACTACTAAATTATCCCCCATGAAAATTCATTGAAGTTGTAGGAATTTAGTAAACAAACATTAGAAAATAAATGTTTCTAGTTCTGCTCAGTTCTAGGATTGTTTATTGTCCATGACTATAATAATATATTATTATATGATATATTATGTATGATATAATGGATTATATGCAAATTAAAATCACTATTGTAAATTTTCTACAGATAAACACAACAAAGCCAGATGCAGTTAAAACCAAATTCATGTTTTAGACACTATTTTTATCATGTTTATACCAATAAATATTTCTCATTATTATTTTTGAAGGTAATTGTCTGTATTAACACAAACCTGGTTATATATTTTCACAAATGTTGACTTATATGTTGTCGTATCATATGGGGTAAGTTGTTACATCGGCCATTAAACATTTTAGGTGTTTTTAGCAAAATGCAAACAGTAAAACAATTTTACACAACCCAAAAAAGCTAAATGTAAATTGTAACATACAAAATAGGAAATTGTTTTGGCATAGTCATTTTTTTTCTATAATAATCATTCAATTGTCTAAAACTACAACTTCTAAAATGAATCTGATAACTTGCACTGACATTTATGACTCAATTTCAGCCTCTTCTCAATTTCAAACTTCATTATATAGTTGACTCTTCTCTGAACATATACTAATGTATTTTCACTGGGTTCATCTGTTTACCTAACAGGTTATACAAAATATATTTATAAATTTTAATCTTGAGCACAGAATTCACAAAAATTATCCCATTTAAACGCAATTTTGAACCAGTGTTATTTAGCAACATTGAGATATACTATTAAAGTTTAATATTTTGATTTAGCTTTTTGTTTTCAATTTTCATTTTCTTCTCAATTTACGGTTTTATAATATATAGCCTAGTTTCTATGTATTTTTAGCTTTTTCTGCATTTCAGTTTTAGTTATTTTAGTACATAAAGTGAAAGTGAAAATGAGAAAAGATGCCTCTGCAACTAGCTGAAATAAAAATAAGTTTTTACATATACATTTATTTTCAGTTAATATTTTTAGTTATTTTAAAAATCTATTAATCGTTTTAGTTTTAATAAGCTATAATAACCCTGTTTTGAACTAGGTTTTTGCAACAACACTGCTAATGATGAAATGAATGCATTTTACAGTAATAGCGTTTGTGACAACTAGCCCCTATGTAAAAACAAGCTTACCTGACCCGTATAATGGATGATTGACACTCGTCCTTTCTTCGCTGAAGAAGTTTTATCCCCAACAGTGTGCCTTGTGCTCGGTCAGATCAGACATGTGGCCCCTGTATTTAGCGTCAGCCACTAGAGAATGTCCAGCTCCTATTTTGGTATCAATGTTTATCAGGAGACTCGCTGCTGTCACCCGCCAGCCGCCACTACTGATTCAACACAGCCGCGTCCTTCAGCCATGTGACCAAACCACCGTTCACAAGCATCCCATCTTCATAAATAAAGGTTCAAAAAGCCGCAATTTTGATTTTTCAGTCAACTGAGACATAATACCAGTTTTCACGTTTCAGTTGTCATGGCAGTGTTGAGCGTATAATCCTAATAAGGATTATAGCCGTTGCATAATATAACGCCTGAGGGAAACGGTACCAAGGGCGGCCGAACACCAAGAATTAATCCATTCTAAACGCTTCACCGTTTTCTGAACGCAAGAGCGTTTGTTTATAGCTTAGCGACGGTGAATTATTGGTGTGTAGTTGCCATTAAGTCCACAGGGTACAGTAAAAGACAGAAATAACTCCGTTACCATGGAAACAGTGAGGGTCAGTCGATGAAGCTAGCGCCTTTTCCTGTTTGATAGAGGCGATTTAAAGTATATTTCTGTGAGGTGACTTCAAATTAATAATATTTAAGTGCTAATAATGCAAGTATTTTAATGGAATGCATTCTGCAGTCTCAAGATAAACAAACATTTTAATCCTAACGATGTTTGCCAACAATGTTTGGTTCCTGGAACGTTCCATGGAACATTAGTTAAGGTCACAAAGAAATAAATGCTACAAATAACCAATATAAAAGGCTTCATATAAGTTCTTATCAGATAAATCTTTCAGCAACATTCTGGGAATGTTTCACGAACAGTATTGTAATATTAAGGAAAGGTTTGTTTGGATGCATTTATGCCTTCTGAAAGGTAAGAGTTTAATTTGACATTGCAAGCCTTGTGGTCATGGTCATGACACTTAAGAGTGTTTTGAAAGTGTATGCAATACAGACTCGGTTTAGAAAAAACAAAAAACAAAACAAAACCAAGTAATAAGCAGGAAGTGTCCATCATATATCTGACTGTAAAGAGAAACACCAAGTATATGGAAAAAGGGCAAGTATGAGTTTACACCAAAAATATTTTGGGAAATGAAAAGGAGCTAAAGCGTGTGTGTATATAATATATACACACAAAAAATATTTTTGGGAATGAAAAGGAGCTAAAGAGAAAGGGTGTGTGTGTGTGTATGACAGACACGCACATATAAGCAAGTTGACAGTTACCATTGATTATGCTGAAGTAAAAAACTGAACATCTTCACCTCATGCTCTATCAAAGGAAGATAAATTCAATAAAAATTACTTCTTAAAATCTATGTGTGAACCTTGTGATGGACTGACCATCCATGCAGGGAGTTTGCCCACCTGTGGCTCAAGACGCTGGGTAAAGCCCCAGCTCCTCGCAACCCTAATAAGGACAAAGAGGATTTGAATCACAAAAAAATAAATAAATAAAACTCAGCTGTTAGTGTTTGGTAAATATCCATATTAGCAGCACAAATTGCCATCAGCTATTTAATGTCATTTTTACACAAAAGGGACTGAAACAGAAACTCTTTAGTATGTTGAAAAGAGACACACTCCACTGCAAAGCACTGATGATTGTTGTTTTAATCAAACACTTTCACATATCTGGAATACAGTGGCTTTAGTAAACATAAGACTATTTTTCCATACTGTCATTTTAGGAAATGTAGTGTTATGAGCAATGTGAGCAACAGCTTGCAATGAAACTCAGGCTAGAGCTTAAGATGCTGGAATGTTATGTGGTTCAGATCAGGATCACTGACAGATATTCAGACAGTGAGCTGTGCCGCCTCCTTCACTAAGGACTTCAGGGCACCGATGTCCCCCAGCAGTGAAGACATGCCCATGCAGTACCACTGCTCACCACTGCCAGCAGTAGAAGCACTGAAGGACTGCAGCTCCACACCTGCAGCTGCAAAAACCCCTGAGGAAGATAGAAAAGCATCAATAAACTAAACTTTTCTGAGCCCTATTTTCTCACACAGACTTTAAAGAGTCATTAGGTCACCCTCATGCCATTCCAAACCCATATGTGACCCTAGACCACAAAACCTGTCATAAGGGTCAATTTTTGGAAAACTGAGATTTATAATCATCTTAAATAAGCTTTCCTTTGATGTATGGTTTGTTAGGATAGGACAATATATGGCCGAGATACAGTAATTTGAAAATCTGGAATGTGAGGGTGCAAAAAAAACAAAAACAAAACAAACAAACATCAAAATATTGATAAAAATCACCTTTAAAGTTGTCCAAATGAAGTTTTTAGCAATGCGTATTACTAATCAAAAATTAAGTTGATATATTCACGGTAGGAAATACCTTCATGGAACATGATCTTTACTTAATAATATTCTAATGATTTTTGGCATAAAAGAAAAATCCATAATTTTTACCCATACAATGTATTTTTGGCTTTTTCTACAAATATACCCCAGCGACTTAAGACTGGTTTTGTGGTCCAGGGACACATGTCTTTCTTTGTTTCAAGAAATTTTAAAGAATCTTCACACTGCTTTAGCCCATATACTGAAAGCATATAGTGACCAAGGGGCAATAACATACATATGGCTTCAGATGACATGCAATATGTTATGCAAGTATATATGTATAAACTACTTGTATAGTATAGATATTCTTATTTATGCAGAATGTGAATCAGCCTTTACCAGTTACAGAGAGCAGGAGCTCAGTGGAGTTGGCGGCTTTGAAGAACAGCAGGTGTCCAGTGAGAGGAACAGGCTGTCGAAACACACTTCCATTCAGCTCCAGCAGCACAGGAACCCCAGCCTGAACCGAGCCAACAGCCTTATAGCTAGTGCTGTTCACAGAGACCTCCAGCACACACGCCTCACACTCATTGTCTTTATGATCCGTCTGCACCTGGAGGTTTGTGAAATAGGGACAGATTAGAGCAATACTGGGAAAACAAACCACCTAGATGGTGCATGTGCTTTAACTTAATGTCAAGTATGAAAAAAAAATATGAAATTCTGGTTTTGTAAAGTAGTCTTACTGTAATTCCTGTCTCTGCAGCTAGAGGCAGTGCATTCACCAAGTTAGGGCCTTTCTGAGGACCTTCAGTGAGCAAACCAACTACAGCTGCTGAGCTTAAAAACCCAGTAGACTTCAAGGACTCCCCTGAACAGCAAAAAATAAATAAATACATGAGACATTTTTTTAATTTTATATTCACATTATATAATAAAATGTTATAAAGCAATGTGTGTATCTTGCCACAAGATGGCATCATTGTAATGATAAACTGTAATGCCATTTGACCAGAACAGGGTTTTAAGTTATGAAAAGCTAATAATTAATTAAATTGATTGTAAAATTATAAAGACATGGGGCTGCTCAATTAATTGAAATAAAAGTTTATAATTTAGAATTTATAAAAACATACTTACAGATATATATAGATTTCATATGAGATTAAATGTCATATGGGCAGTTCAAATCACAATATATACCAAATAATTGCAGTATAATTTTTGTTGTGCAGCCCTATACAAAGATTTTAAAATGAAATTAATCTTATCTTGTTACTTGCATGCCACATGACAGAACCATAAACATGCAAATGCATCCTTCTATCATTAAAATATTAAATTCTCAACTAAGTAAATATTTTACACCTAAGAGGTACTGTTTACCCAAAAATACAAATTCTGTTATCATTTAATTAATTATGTTCTTAATTTCCTCAAGACAAAGTTCTAAAACCTAATGTGGATTAACTTGATTAAAAACCTTTTTAAGGCTATTAACAGAATAATTCTCAAAAGAGTAGAACTATTACAATCCAACAGAATATGTTTGATAGACAACAAGCTCTGATATGTACATATGGGAGGGTTTCCTCCTGAGTAAATATGCAAGCCTTGTGTATCCTCTCCTGCATCATGTGGAAATGACTTCTCTCAAAAGTAAAAAAAGTGTACATACTGTCCTAACAGTAGGATTGATTTCTTGTCATATTTTTTAAGAATGCATTGTTAGTGAGAGAATGACAACAATTTGGACAACATATTTGGGTGAATTATTCCACCTACCAAGTGCTGTGACATGGACCCGACTGTAGGCTTCTTTAGAAGCAGTGCAGGCCTTCAACACTCTGCCCATGGACTCTCCCAGCAGGATCCACTGATGAGAGTCAGGAGAGAAAGAACTGACCAACACCTGAGCATTCACCTGAGGATGGAAAAAAAGACTTCAAGCTGTGATCTTTCCTTCTGTATTGTGACATACAGCTGAGTGAAAAAGATTATTGAAAAAGAAAAGAATGCAGGGCAGGGACTGGGTTTTATATATATCGGTTGATCATTGGATGGAGGTGGAGCTGAATGTGATCTTGCAGCCAGACTAAATGATTGGAGAAGAACAGCATGTGTCACCAGAAAGAAATAAGCCCTTTTTCACCTTAAAAATCAACTTGCATTTACAAAACGGTGAATTTTCATTCAATGCTGACATTAAACAATTCAATCCAAGTAAAAATTACAGTTGTGGGTGATTGGTGTTTTTTTTTTGTTTTTGTTTTTCAGTTAATATACTTTCTCCTGCCCCAATTTAATAGTTTATGTAATCATTTTACACCATATCAGCATCAAAGGCTATATTCATAGCAAACTCAAGAATAATACAATTTAAAATAGTCTTAATACTTCAATGAATTGTATACAATAATTCAACAATATTATTTTTACAAACAAAATTAAATAAAATAAATTACACAAATCTTTCAAATTGATATTTGATTTAAAAAAAAAAAAAAAAAAAAAAAAAGACTGGGGCCCAGTTTAATAGAGCTGTTCACTGATAACAAGTGTTTTGTCTTTTACAGGTAGGAGTTTGATAAATTGGATGCATTTTTTTTGTTTTTTTTGTAGCTGTGATGTGCTGACATTTTTCCTGACATAGCAAGTTTGATAAATTGGATGCATTTTGTTTTTTATGCTTCAATAATCTTGAAAACTGTTTTCACAACACTGTATACATTGCAAGCCCTGGAGCACAAAACTAGTCTTAAGTCGCTGGGGTATATTTGTTACAATAACCAAAAATACATTGAATGGGTCAAAATTATTGATTTTCCTTTTATGCCAAAAATCATTAGGATATTAAGTAAAGATCATGTTCCATGAAGATATTTACAGTAGGAAATTTACAAAATATATCAAAACCTAATTTTTGATTAGTAATATGCATTGCTAAGAACTTCATTTGGACAACTTTAAAGTGGAAGTGAAGCAGTCAGTTAAGTTTACATTATTTAGTAAAGGGATTTCCACTTTGATTAAAAAATATATAACAAACATGATTAATGTAACCATTTTAAAGAAAAAAGGTTGTTTTGTGATAGCTTTTGGAGCAAGGGCGCCGCCATCTTGCAGTACCACAGCGTGTGACGTCACGGGGTTGATTTACATCCGATGGCCAGTGCAATCATATAAGCATTTCTTTACATTTTGAACACACGCTTGTTTTGAAATGGAGGAAGATGACCTTGAAAGCACTGTTGAGTCCATAATAAGTGCAATTGCCTATGCATTTGAGTCGATACGGCAATGGGACCGAGCAAGCAGGGGTTGGAGAAGTCGTGAACCTGCTGGTTTGGGGTAAAGTGCGGATCGGAAACAATACTCGTTTACATGAATACTCCTCAAGACTGTCATTCCGACGTGCTTTTGTGTGCATTTGCTGATGAAGGCGCGAAGAAAGCTCAATTTGGTACTCGCGTGCTGTCCGAGCCGAGCTGTGGCTTTTTGTTTGTGTGTGGCGCCGCCGGCGCGAACAGAGATGATCTATCACAACGCGCGAGTACCGTATTTAAATCTCTTTCAGAAAATGTCTATCATTGCGTGTAAGTACCACATTGAAATCTATTTCGTGCTGTCTCGTGCTTGAATGGCTTAAAACGCTTTAATATTTAAACAGACAAGGCTTAAAACGCGAGAATGATGAACTTTATTGAGGAAGCAGCACTGGCCCGATCGCTCAGAGAGGTGATTAGTTAAACACTGCATTCTCTTAACAGCAGGAAAGCTAATTGTATGAACATAAAATATGATACATACAACTGGTGAACTAGTCAATGTAATGCATATGCCTGGATGGTCTGAATAACAATAAAATGCGACATGAATGATACCGTATGAAGCGTTGTTTGTTTACATCAAGTTGCGCCACGCATTATGAAAACAATGTTTGGGATACCAAGATCAAAACTTAGCATATAGACAGTTTGATGTTGAATATTCATCCAAATGATGGTGAAACCCAAATTATTTGTGTGTTAAAATAACATTTGTGTGTTCAAAATGTAAAGAAATGCTTATATTACTGCACTGGCCATCGGAGCCGAACCAAACAACGTGACGTCACACGCTGTGGTACACCCAAGATGGCAGGCTCTCTTGTCTCAAAAAAAGCTATAACAAAACAACCTTTTTTCTTTAAAATGGTTACATTAATCATGTTTGTTATATATTTTTTAATCAAAGTGGAAATCACTTTACTAAATAATGTAAACTTAACTGACTGCTTCACTTCCACTTTAAAGGTGATTCTCAATGTAGATTTTTTTGCACCCTCAGATTACAGATTTTCAAATAGTTGTATCTCAGCCAAATATTGTCCTATCCTAACTAACCATACATCAATGGAAAGCTTTTGTATTCAGCTTTCAGATGATGTACAAGTCTCAGTTTCAAAAAATTGATGACTGGTTTTGTGGTCCAGGGTCACATATAGCTTTTATTTAAAAACTTCCTGATATTTCCAGGTTTTCTCTGACTATGGGAACCCGTTTCTGGAATTTTCTTTAGGTTTTTAGAAAAGCAGTTTTGGAAAAATATCTGTGGTGAAAATCACATCAAGAGTCTTTGATGTTTGTCCTAAAAAAATAAATGTGCATTATTTACAGCTACTTCTGTATTTGATAATTGTCCATAATAGTTCAGATTAAACATTTTTATTTTCATTTAACTACTTGACATATGTGAATAATTTGCTATGAATTTATGTGGTTAAGAAAAAATAATATATCCTCATAAACATACAAAATGTCCCTGAAAAACTTGCAGGGGGAAAATAACACCCTTTCATAAAAAGTAATTTGTGTCACTATAAAACTAAGCGTGACTCACGGCTCCCACTAACGCTTTGCCCATGGCCATGTCCACAATCTGCAGAGCGATCTCCTTCCCACAGCGAGCCTGTGCTTCTTTAGTGCTGGCTCCCAGATGAGGACAGCTGATGACATTGGGGTGGTTCACCAGCGCCCGGTCCTTTGGAGGCTCCTGAACTCACCCAAAAGACATTATCAGTATTATTTTAAATATGTTTGCATGTAATGCCATTTACCAGTGGCAAGAAGCTAAAGCCATTCTCAGTCTAAGTGATCGACAAACTCTGACCTCCACAAACACATCCAGCCCTGCTCCTCCACACTGTCCTGACTCCAGAGCCCGCAGGAGAGCGGCTTCATCGATGATGCCGCCACGGGCACAGTTCACCACCTTCACACCCTTCTTACACTTAGCAAATGAAGTGTCATTAAGGAGACCTATGTAACAACACCAAAGGTTTGATTTTACACTGGGGCAATTCAAGCTAAATGAATTAAATTAGAACTGCAATATAGTCTAGTAGTGCAATTATTAAGCTGCATAATAATAATTATAATAAAATGAATGAATTTATTATGAAAATACATTAATATTATTATTAAAAATACTATATTACATCATTTTTATTCTGTTATAAGATTAACAACATTGTTAATTTAATATATTGAAATGAAACATTTTTAAAATATTGTTAAAAAACATTTCATTTCAGCCAGTTGTAAAATTGGTTTTTGTAAATACTTTTCAGCGGATATTCTCCAAAATGGCACTACGCTGACGCAGAGGAGATGCATTGTTGAATAAAGTTGTTATTTTTGGTTTTCTTTCCATACAAAAAGTATTCTCGTAGCTTCGTAACTTTACGGTTGAACCCCTGATGTCACATGGATTATTTTACCGATCTCCTTGCTACATTTCTGGACGTTGATCGTGTTAATTACATTGCTGTCTATGGGAGGGCCAGAGAGCATCAAAAATATCTTAATTTGTGTTCCGAAGACGAATGAAGCTTTTACAGGTTTGGAACAACATGGGGTAAGTGATTAATGACAAAATTTTCATTTTGGGGTGGACTGACCCTTTAAGGTCTTTGCACAATGAGTCTGAAATTTTCATATGCGTTTTTTTTCATATTCGTCATCCTTTCCTATCAAAACGCTACGGATGCAAAAACGCAGAAAATCTAACGTGATCCAAAATTTTTTATGATGGACGAAAGTTTCGGAGGCAGTGTGTAAACGTGATTAACAACATGAGCTCGTGTTTATTTTTTAATGTATGAAAATCTTGGACGGGAATTTCGGACTCGGTGTGCAATGACCTTTCGTCTTGGCATATAAGCAGCAGCAATATGAGGCAAAATAATCACTATTTTTTTTTAACTGAATTGTGCAGCAAGCTGTCAAAATGTTTTGTTTGTGTGTACCTGTGGTGGAGGGCATGAGTGGAGTGTGGACTGTGATATAATCACACTGTGGCCACAGTTCCTCCAGAGACATCTGCTCCACACCCCAGCTCGCAGAAACCTCTGGAGGGGTGATGGGGTCGTAACCAATGGTCTATCAGGGATGCAATAAATAAATTAAAAATTTAAATTGCATTTGCATTTCAAGTCAGGAGAGGTTTTAGGACACAACGATCTTACCTTCATACCGAAGGACTGCATTCTTGTCGCCACCTCTTTGCCGATTCTTCCAAGCCCTACAATCCCAAGAACTTTTCCATACAGCTCTGCGCCCATGAACTGCAAAATCATTAGCAAAGCACTCAGCCATCTAACACAACTATGCGGCGCAACACATTCAGTGATCACAATCCATTAGTGATGACTGGCTTAACACAGACGGGAAAGTATGGCTATGGAATCACAACTCTGACGGTTTCTGCACTATGTACTGTATATTATGCACAAACTTTCTGCATGTGTAGAATACCTGGATGATTTGCCAAAATGTGCAATATACAACATGGTGCATGCAATACTCTATCCCATAACGCAATGCCTTTAACATACTACCAACAGCCAAACAGAGGACAAAATATGCACATACCTTTTTCCGATCCCATTTTCCATCCTTCATTGACATGACCGCTTGTGGAATATGTCTAGTAAATACAAAAAAACCTTAATAAATATTTTAAATATTTCATTAGGTATGTAATAGGAATATAACAATAAATCCAACTTAGAGGGATTATATCAGGTCTTTTTTAATCTTTTTTTTTTTCCTTCTGAGGTCCATTTGTGTGTCTGGAATCCAAAACAGTTTATTTTACCACCTAATTTTTATGACTTTTTTTTTTTTTTTAATCATTTTCTACCCTATTTCAGGCCCATAGACATCACAAACTTTTGAGTTCTGAAAATTAAAATATATTTTACAATACAATTAAATATTTCTCTCAAAACACTTAAAACAATGAACAGAAGTACATTATTAATTTTGCCAGTTTACCTTGATAAGCTCATCAAAAGAGCACAGGCGAGCTCAGCAGCACTGATTGTGTTTCCATTCGGAGTGCTAAAATATGAAAAGGAGAAAAACAACAACAACAACAAAAAAAGAATAAACAAAGACAAACATTTAGGAAAGGAATTCCTGGCCATTCTACTTAAAGGAATAGTTCATCCAAAAATGAAAATGATGAAAATGTCCTCACCCACAGGCCATCCAAGATGTAGATGAGTTTGTTTCTTCAACAAAACCGATCTGGAGAAATGTAGCATTACATCACTTGCTCACCAATGGATTCTCTGCAGTGAATGGGTGCCGTCAGAATAAGTGTTCAAACAGCTGATAAAAACCTCACAATAATCCACACCACTCCATTCCACCAGTTAATGTCTTGGGAAGTGAAAAGATGTTTGTTTGATCAGCTTCTGGTCCCCATTGACTACCATAGTACTTTTTTCCATATTATAGAATCAATGGGGACCAGCAACTATTTGGTTACAGGTTTGAATAACTTGAGAGGGAGTAAATGATGACAGATTATTCATGAACTATTCCTTTATGATGGATTTGTTTCTTACAAACATACAGCTTTTTGCTTTTCAATGTTAACTGATGGACTGGAGTGGTGTGGATTGCTTGTGGATTATTGTGATGTTTTTATCAGCTGTTTGGACT
The DNA here is from genome assembly GCA_021397915.2 of Tor tambroides. Taxonomy (NCBI): domain Eukaryota; kingdom Metazoa; phylum Chordata; class Actinopteri; order Cypriniformes; family Cyprinidae; genus Tor; species Tor tambroides. Next base: position 99,672 of record JAFVLL020018707.1, on the reverse strand, counting down.
GTCATTCTGACAGCACCCATTCACCGCAGCGGATCCATTGGTGAACAAGTGATGTAATGCTACATTTCTCCAAATCTGTTCTGATGAAGAAACAAACTCATCTACATCTTGGATGGCATAAGGGTAAGTTCCTTTCCAGCAAATACTAATTTTTGGGTGAACTATTCCTTTAAACGGATAGTTCACTTTGAAATTAAAATTTGGTATCTATCAGCTTACCCCAAGGGCATCCAAGATGTAGGTGTCTTTTTTTCTTCAGTAGATCCAATTTTGATATTTTTAGGTCAAACCGTTCTAGTCTGTCAGTCATATAATGGCAGGTATAGGTCACTGCCTCTATAAGAGGGAAAAAGAACATGCACAGAGAAATCCAAATTAAACAATTCCCCATCGTAACTACACATTGATGGCCTAAGACACGAAACGAGCGGTTTGTGTGAGAAAACGAACAGTATTTATATCGTTTTTTACCTCTTGTACACAACCATGTCCAAGTGATCTGAGTGTGCGCACGCATCCGGTGTGTGACGTGTGTGCGCGCGCTCTTAGTCTTAGTCTGCGCAAGAGATCACTTCCGGCGCTTGCGCAGACTAAGCCAGAGCGCGCGCACTCAGGATAAACACGTCACACACCGGATGCGTGCGCGCACTCAGATCACTTGGACATGGTTGTATACAAGAGGTAAAAAACTATATAAATACTGTTCGTTTTCTCACACAAACTGCTCGTTTCGTGTCTTAGGCCATCAATGTGTAGTTACGATGGGAATTGTTTAATTTGGATTTCTCTGTGCATGTTCTTTTTCCCTCTCATAGTTACAGTGACCTATACCTGCCATTATATGACTGACAGACTAGAACGGTTTGACCTAAAAATATCAAAATTGGATCTACTGAAGAAAAAAAGACACCTACATCTTGGATGCCCTTGGGGTAAGCTGATAGATACCAAATTTTAATTTCAAAGTGAACTATCCCTTTAACATCTCCTAAGATGTTAGCATGAGAGGCAATAAATGTTGACAATTTCATTTTTGAGTGAACTATTACATTAAGAAAAGAAGTAAGAAGAGCGCATGACTAGAGCAACCTGCTTTAGCACTGAAAACAAACAGAATTGAGGTCAGAGCAAGACTCAACATGCTTCATTACTTCATGACAATAACGCCTCTCTTAGTCGCTGCATGCACATCCACGTTGTCAACTCCGGTTCCGGCCCGTCCAATGATCTTCAAGTTACTGCCAGCATTGATGATATCAGAAGTAACTTTGGTTGCTGATCGGACGACTAAACCATCATAATTCTTGGGAGAAAAAAAAATAAAATAAAGAAAATATTTGAGACATGTAAACAAAATTGGCATGTTATTTCCTAAGCAGAACAACATGTGGCATGACAATAAATGACAAGTCAACATGCATTCAGCTTTTTACTTAATGCACATGCCTTCCTGATAAAGAAAAATTATATGCATTTTATTTACATCATATCCAAGCAAATACCTAATAATTAAAACACACACAAAAAAAATTACAAACTAAAAACACATGCACAGAGCAAAACACGTGCATTATGCACAATGCACTGGAAAAACATACGTCGAATATATAAACTGATGGTTTACTTTGTGTCTAATAAAATCATTAGTTAGGATTCATATGGTGCAGACACAGGCTGTTGTTGCATCAGACTCGTAAAGAGGAGGAGGAGGGGTGACAGTCACACAAATTTCAGCTCATCCAACTGGCACACATTCACATGCTAATATCTTATCACACACACCGAGTTGATGTTACTGCCGCTGCTTTGCAGGACGCCATTCGCTGGCGGCGATTCAAATCAAGGCCCTTGATATTCCGGAGAAGTTGCTGCTGAACTTGAGAGTCAATCAGCTGAAGAATCACTTACCTGAATCTCTGCAATCAACTCTTCTTTAGTCATCTGCTGCTTCTCCGTCACTTCAATGCCGTTCTCCTGCAGAATCGTTTTGCAGCATGGATCGACGCTTTCACTGATTAAAACGCGTTTGACTGAGACCGGAGCCATTGCCGTTGATTCAATGACTCGACTCGACTCTCCTCCTCAAATGACTGACCGACCGACCGATGTTCCGCGGCGCGTTTTCAATAAAGATCTCCTCGCATAAACTCCGCCCTTCACGCGCCTCCCTAAAAAAGTTCCTCTTACCATAGCAATCATTGGCACTTGTGAAAACACGCCGACTCATGGATGCCCAAACCTGCAGAAATTAAAAATAACTAAATAAACAATAGGGAAATAAATAAAGGAATACATGACAAACGATTAAATGTAATGTAATTAAAAGTATTTAAAAAATTTAATTTAGCCCTAAATTAATTTTGGTATTACTTTTTATTATTTTCTGTATTTAACTTTTTTATTCTTGCATGCATGCATGTATATATATGTATGTATATATATATGTATTTATTTATTTATGTGTTCAGTTATTTTTATATTTATTCCCACATGTATTTGTTTTCACATTTATTTATAGTTATTTGTTTTAACTTTACTTTTATTTATTTATATTTCATTTATGCAGGTTTGAGCCTCTATACTATGATAGTTTATTATATAAATAATCTATTTATTTGAGATTAAAGTGAATAGAGGATGAAAAGAAGGTTATAACAGGTCAGTTGGACTAATTCTTCACACAAGCTCATGCATCTGACCAATTACATGAGCACATGAGAGAGGTTTAAATAATTAAAAACGTTAAAAATAAACCTACTCTTATATTTACTGGAATAAAACGTGTGACATCTAGTCATGCATAAACTAGGCAATACATAAAATCATATATATTTTTACCTTTAATTTTAATTAAAGTTATGTAGCCTAATGGATAACTTCCATATTTTATTATTTATAATAATATAAATAATATTTTGTTTAAGTCTGATTAAGTATGGCTGTATCTTGTGTCTGTTTGGGTGGGTTTTTTTTTTTTTGGTATTTTCTTTTGTTTGGTTAGGTCATGGATAGTATACTTTTTGTATACAGTTTGTGGGATTTTGTTTTGTTTTGTGTTTTCAGAATAAATACATTTTAAAAACAACAATTAATTAAAGTTAAAAAATTTCTGAATCAACTGCTAAATCAGCTCAGTTTATTTTTTAGATTTATATATATATATATATATATATTAAACATTATCAAGGTTTAATAATATCTTTAAGTCCTCACAAAGCATCAAACCTGTTGTGCTTTTTTGTTGTTTGCAAGTCTGAGGGTTTAAATAAGAGTTAAATTCTACAGAAAAGGTGGAAGACACAAAGAAGACAAACCATTTTTGCTAGTCAATACAGAATTTTGCATATAAAATAAAAAAACAATAACATCATATTCTAGAGATTAAATGCTTGGGGTTTTCAAAATAATAATATAAAACAACATCTTTGAGGACAAAACTAGTTTCTTTTCCAGATTTAAATAAGGAAGCAGTTACAATACAAACATGTAAAATAATATTAATAATAAAAAATAATAATAATGGAAAAAAATAAATTACTAGACAGAGGTATACATTAAACAAAGCACATTACAATCAAAGGAGAAGATTTAATAACTTACAAATTTCAATTGTTTTTAAAGCCTACTTGAGTTACATGAAAGCTTACATGAGTTAGAAATAACCCCAAAGTAATGCTGTATTTCGGAGTTTATTTTCTAGAAGGCTGGCTCTTTAAGGCTTCGCATGACGTCACCTACTTCACTTGCAGGGTTGCTGGGGAACAGTGTAACAAAAGTTTAAATGGTTGCCGAGCAACACAGTGTAGAGAGACCGAACAAGTTACCAACGCTAGCCAAGTTTGCCGATGTATGAAGGAATAAACATATAAACAATTCAATGTATATCAAGATCAACGAATGTGAGAGGACATAAAAAAAGCAGTTAAAATGTCAACAGCCTCGATAACAACAGGTGTCGTTCAGTACGGGCGGAGGAAAGGCTCGAGTCAACAAGGTGAGAATGACTGAGTTTAGCTACTGACTAGTGCAGGATAGCTAAAAGATCATCTGTAAAATTGTAATAATTACAGTTTATAATCACTTGGAAATATGTGGTCAAATGCACACAGTTGTGAGTTCGGAGGTGGAGAAAACCGAAGCGGATCTTCGTCAAACAGTAGTTTTGTCCAAATCGGAGTGGCAGCGCCTGCAGGACAGTGTGAACGGAATCAATCAACACAACAGGAGTGTGATTGCAGCAGCTGAACAGCGGGAGGCGCTGCACATGCGCTCTAAAGAGCTCGTGAAACACTGGTCCAATACCATTGCTGTGAGTATGCGCTGGAATTTATGTATTGCAGACATAATGAGCAATATTTGCTTGAAAAACCCACAATTTACGCTAAAAGTAATATGCAGAAACATTGTAATTTGTTAATGACCTAAACATTTTTAAGGAGAAAAAGTCTATTATTATTAGTCTATCACTGAGTCTTCAGTTAAGAATAATTAATTAATTAAAAGTTGATGTTCTTCGATTTAGTTCATAAATATGATTTATTATAATATTTTCTATGTAAGTATATAACGTATTCTAATATTTGTATATAATATTTTATTATAAATGCCCTGTGATAATTTTATACACATTTATATAGCTGTTATTGTTGTTAGTATCAATGTTATTGTTGTTAGTAAAACTGAAATTAAAACTAAAATTAAAACTTACATTTTTTTTATTACTTTAAAATAATTATTTACTGAATTAAAATAAATATAAAATACCTATTTCAGCTAGTTGGTAAGGCAGTATTTCTCATTTGAATTTATTTAACGTGATGTACTAAATTACAATTAAAACTGAAATAAATGAATAAAAGCTACATGTATAAAAAAACAAAAACTACTAAAAATGACAAAAATACAACAGAATGACTAAAACATCAACTAAAATTAAAATGTAAACAGAATATATATGTGAGTTTGTGTGTGTGTGTGTGTGTGTGTGTGTATATATATATATATATGTGTGTGTGTGTGTGTGTGTGTGTGTGTGTGTGTGTGCAGATATTTGTATGATGTTTTATTTTTTTTTCTGTACTTCTCTCCATCCAATTTTCATTTTGTCTATGGCTCTGTTATAATGTTGAATAAGTTGATTGTAATTTGAATGCTGTCTTGATGTAATATTTTTGGGTTTTCTTAAAATTAAAAAGTAATAATAATAATTAATATAAATGCTTGAGCTAATGTAAGCTGTGCATTTGACTTATGCAAAATGTCTTCCATGGAGAAAAACAGATCAATTTTTTTTCCCTTGCAGGGACAGCGACAAAAAAAACTAGAGGCGAAAAACATTCGAGAGGCGATTGAAGAAGAGGAGCGGAAACAAATTGACATAGAAGAAGCAAAATACCAGGCCCAGATACGAAAGGAGGCCATTGAGAAAGCAAAAACCCTGCAGTACTACCAGACCGACAGAGTGAAAGGCTTCCATGTCTGTGCCTCTCATTATTTGAGCACACATTTTCTGTTGTGAAATGTTTGTAGAAACGATCTTTTTGTTTTTTATAGAGTGCTCTGCTGCTGGCGGAGGTTCTGAAGGAAAGAGAGGCTCAGATCGAACTAAAACGCATGAAGCAAAATACCATCAAGGACATAGACAGAGAAATCTTAGCCGAAATGGGTTACAGAAAAGAACAGTCCCTCCAGCAGGAGCACCAGAAAGCCCTGCAGAGGAAACAAGACCAGCTGGCCGCTGCTGAGAGCGTGAAGCAACAGTAAGGAGACATTAAAGTGCTTCAGTGCATGGGCAACAATGATGTAGGTATTGCAAAAGGACCTGATGTTTCCTGCTATATTAGGATAAAGGATCACGAATTGAAGAAAGAGCAGGAGAGGCAGGAGGTCAAACGTGCGGCTGAAGAAATTGAGCGACTCAGAGATCTTCATCTGTGGGAACAGTCCATGAACGAGCGCAAGAAACAGGAAGAGAAGAGAAGCGCGATGAAGGCTCATCAGGTGAGGCGGTTGTTGAACAACATTTACAGATAGAGTCAATCAGATGCTGTTTTGAAATCCATTCTTCTGTCTTCCATCAGGACTATTTGACCAACAGAGAGCTGATGAAAGCAGCAGAGGCTCAGAGGCAGGAGGAAGAGGAGGAGAGACGGAAGCAGCTCACCAAACATAAAGAAAAAGTCATGAAAATGAGGAAAGAGAAGCAAGAGGAAATATTTAGGTACTGTAAATTACACGCTAACACAGTTGCTAACACAGTGTAAATGTGTCTTGTGGGTATAAATGCCAGGATTCCCACTAGTGCCAGAAAATATTCATTTTCAGGAGCTTTTTTTACATTTATAAAGGTATAAAACACAGCATGCCGACTATTTATGGTAAACACTTCCAACCCATACCAAACTTGATATATTACATGAGAGGCTAGATAACAGATCAAATAAATTAGCATTTTAAATATTTGATTTCTTTATACATTATGAGCTTTCCGTGTTATTTAAGGATTTATATATAATTATTAATAATATAATATAATATAATTAATATATAATATACAATTATTTTTATTTTTAATTATATTTTCTATTTTTATTTTAGTTAAAGTTTTAGTAATTTTGTTGTGTTATGTTTTTAGTAGATTTTTTGGATTTTTGTATGTCTATATAGGTTTTAGTAATTTTATTTTAGTTTTAGTTATTTTAGTACTTCAAGTTATGTTAAAATGAGAAGGTTGAAAAAAGGTTTTTATATTTTATTTTATTTCAGTCAACATTTATTTTATTTCAAATAACACATTTTTAATGTATTTAATTTTTCCTTTTTTATTTAACTATAATAAACCTGTTTAGCTTTTATTTCTTTCCCCAGTAGTTTAGTACTTCTACTGCAACTTATTTTATTTCACTTAGCTGCTAAAGCAACATTTCTATTTTTAAGTTGTTTAAGTTTACATTTTCGTCTTCAGCTGGCCTGTTAAGACTCTTTTTGGGAACATTTATACATATATCATATATACTGTGTATAGTATCATATACTAATAAATTCAAAAGGCTTTAACCTGCCATACAAATAGATTTTTACAACATGCTTGGTTAAGAAAAAGTCATGAAAATTCAATGTGTGGGTGAAGTGTGGGAACCCTGGCGAGAAAGAATAATTCTCTTCACTGCTTGCTTTGTCTCAGCACTGGGCTTGTATTTGCATTTCTTTTTGCTTTAGAGAGCTCCAGAGACACAGAGAGACTATTATACAGAAGTTAGCAATACAGAAGCAGCAACAAATCAGCAATGAGGAAGAGATCATCGCGAAAGCAGTCGCTGAACGTGAGGCCAAACAGGCCCGAGAACAGCGTGAGAAAGAAGAAAAACATGCAGCCATGTTGAACTCCATCGCTGCACACAGAGAGTCCATGGTAAATAAACTCTTCTTAATGTATAACTTATAATGTTCTAACTCTTCAAAGCTTTGTCTAGTAATGAATGCATGATTATTTAGATGATTATTTGATTAAACTAAGGCAACTAGTGACAAGAGGCCATGTATTGCAGTGATTTTACCACAGTAATGTTGCATTTACAACCATCAAAGTGTTTATGTATATAATCTGAAATGCATACAATGAAATAAACTTTTTTTAACCCTATATTAGAGGAAAGATCAGGAACGAAAGGCAGAAGAGGAGAAACAGAAAGCCCTGGAGATGCTGAATGCAAAGAAGGAAGCAGCTAAAATCTTCATGGAAAAACAAGAACTTAAAGCTCAAAAAGCTAGAGAAGAAGGCAAAACACTACAGGACATCTATATACAAGAAATGGTGGGTATAGCTCTTAAAGGAACACTCACTGGTCTTGACAAAAATGAAAATTAACACCTTCATGACTTCTAAGATGTAGATGAGTTAGTTTCTTCATCAGAACAGATTTGGAGAAATGCAGCATTACATCACTCGCTCACCAATGGTTCCTCTGCAGTGAATGGGTGCCGTCAGAATGAGAGTCCAAACAGCTGATAAAATCACAATAATCCACAAGCAATCCACACCACTCCAGTCCAGCAAATAACATCTGGTGAAGTGAAAAGCTGCATGTTTGTAAGAAACGAATCCATCATTAAGGCGTTTTAGCTTCAAATCATTGCTTCCGGCTAAATACGAGTCTTCAGATATTGCTTTCTTTATTGAAAAAGCCATCTTGTCTGAATCAGGAGAGAAATATGTACAGATCAAGCGCCATTTACAAGCGAAAACAGTTCTAAAATATGTTGTGGATTTTGATGTGAGAGGACGATAGAAAATGAACTTTTTTTCACTGAAGGAAGCGTTATTATGAATTATAGACATTAAAGTTAAAAAACACTTTAATGATGGATTTGTTTCTTACAAACACACAGCTTTTTGCTTCACTAGATGTTAATTGATGGACTGGAGTGGTGTGGATTACTTGTGGATTATTGTGGTGTTTTTATCAGCTGTTTGGACTCTCATTCTGACGGCACCCATTCACTGCAGAGGATCCACTGGTGAGTACGTGATATAAAGCTAAATTTCTCCAAATCTGTTTCAAATTAAAAACAAACTTCTCTACATCTTGGATGGCCTGAGGGTGAGTAACTTTTCAGCAAATTTCTATCTTTGGGTGAACTATTCCTTTAATGTGTTTAATGCTATGCATTTAACTATGATTTCTTTCAAATGCAACATTGGTTTTTGTGAAGGCTGAGAAACGTGCAAGGCATCACCGTACAAAAAAAGAAGAGAAGGACTTTGCTGCGAGGAACACTGCTCTCATCGTTGAGGAGGAAAACCAGTTTCAGAAATACGCCAAACAGGTCATCGCAACAGCCAGGAAGTCAGAGAGAAACACCTTCCCGCTCCTGAAGGCTGCCAGAGAGGGCATCGGAGGGGGTCTGGGGCCCGTGTTTGATGGACTTAGACCAAGTTATCTAGTCCATGATGAGTCGGGTGTTGAGATGCCCAGTTATGTGAGCGGCACCACTCAAAACATAAAAGAGCTGAACGAGACCCCTGACATTCAACAGTCCAAGAAAAGACTAGGATTCACTTTGTAAAACTTCACAACATCTAGTTGTTATGATGACTCTCTCGTACTATTGCAATAATAAAGATCTTATGCAAAAGAAATTGTAATTGTTGTGTTTTTATTAAAAAATTGCTTTTTAACCTCGAATCAAATTTCTTGTTACACAATTTAGATGTTTTTATTTAGAAATATTCTGATGTATGAAAAAAAACTTTGTTATAAAAAAAAGTATTATTCCTGGAAACTTAGTAATAGTCAAAACAAACAAAATTAAAAGTCAAATTAAAGTATGATTTGCTTTGGGATGCCTGTATAAAAATATTTAAATATAAATAAATTATAACTAATAATTATTTTCCTATTTACTTGAAATATATTTTAGCTTCTTTTTATTTTTTTCCATTATACAAGAAAAACACAGAAAATTACCAAGATAGGCATTATTTCTACGATAAAACAAGATTATTAATATTAATATGATGACAACATTGTTAACAGCTATACCCTCAATACTGGATACATCTTTTTTTTTTAATGTTTTGTATTTTCCCCCTTTTTAACAGCAACTATATATATGTAACATGTTTTTGAGCATCTTCAAAAGTAGCCACACTTTGCCTAGATTACAGCTCTGTAATTAACATATTTTAAATCATGAAATAAATATATTGTATGTCCAAAATAGTCAACCAAAAATACAATTAAATATTTTTAAAAATGAAATTAAATATCAGGAATTAAAAATTATTTTACTTATTAAATGCAATATGAATATAATGATATATTCTTATAATGATAATGATTTGCATATGCTATTATTTATACATTTATTAACATATTAACATATTAAATGATAACGTGTATATATATACCTCCTCCAAAATCATTATGTTTTCATGTTTTCTATCACAAGGTGTGACTTTTATTTTGACAGACACCGTGACTTTTGGCTGTGCGCTGCCTTAAACAGGAAGCCAGTAGTAGCATTGACCATGTCACTCAAGTTTTGCTCTTTTCTGTACACATGGTCGCTAAAACATTGTTCTTCCATGCACGTTAAGCAGCTGCAGGTCAAGCACAAGCAGTAGCGCGCATCTGTGGGACTGTAAACTCCTCTGAGCACATCTGTCCTCTTGCACGTGATGTGCTGCAGCACAGGACACTCGTTACATGTGTGTTATGTCATGGCCACCTGATGTTGAAGGTACTGTGAATCTCTCTTATCCGGATTTATTTATATAGCACATGATCCTGTCCAGCACATCTGCTGCTGTCAGATGGAGCTGACTTTCAGTGTTAAGAACTAACTCTGACTCTTAAGTATGTGTTTGCTAGTTGACTGTTTCTAGCAGGCATGTTAAGGGCATTGGGTAAGAGTTTAAAAGACTGGCGACAAATCAAAATTCAGCTGATTTGAGTTATGGCAAAACTAAGAAGCTTTTAACAAGATTGTGATAATATATATACATGGTGACATTATGCACATATATGCTTAAAATATAAGTATCTAATATTATGTTTGTGTATGTGTGTATATAATATTATTTATTTATTTCTGTTATACCTGCATGTTTTCCAGGATTTTCATTATTTTAATTTCTTATTCATGCATAATATATATAATGTTGTATATTGTATAATATTGTAATCATGTACACTACCAGTCAAAAGTTTTTGAACTATTACTGCTTATGAAATACAGCAAAAGCAGTAATACTGTGAAATATTTTTGCTGTTTAAATACCTGCTTTCTATTTGAATATATTTTAAACTGTAATTTATTCCTATTATCAAAGCTGAATTTTCAGCATCATTACTCCAGTCTTCAATGTCACATGATCCTTCAGAAATCATTCTGATATGGTGATTTGCTGTTCAAGAAAGATTTATTATTATTATTATTATTATTATTATTATTATTATGATCATCAATATTTCAAACAATTAAGCTCATTTTTTCAGGATTCCTTGATGAATAGATGGGTCCAAAAAATTGTAACATTATACACTATGCCATTCAAAAGCTTGGAGTCAGTATATTTTATATACAATTTTATTTTAAGGATGATTTTATGTATTATAGAAATTAATACTTTTATTTAGCAAGGATGTTTTAAATTGATCAAAAGTGATGCTAAAGACATTTATAACATTACAAAAGATTTCTATTTCAGATTATTGCTGTTCTTCTGAACTTTCTGTTCATCAAACAAACCTGAAAAAATTCTGCTCCGCTGTTTTCAACATAATAATAATAATAATGAATGTGTTTTGGGCAGCAAATTAGAATATTGGAATGATTTCTGAAGGATCATGAGACTGGAGTAAAGTTCCAAAAATTCAGCTTTGAAATCAAAGGAATAAATTACTTTTTAAAATATATTCAAATAGAAAACATTTATTTTAAATAGTAAAAATATGTAAAAGTTGTACTGTTTTTGCTGTACTTTGAATAAAAAAATGCAGGCTTGGTGAGCAGAAGAGACTACTTTAAAAAACATTAAAATTCTTACTGTTCAGAAACTTGACTGGTAGTGTATTTTTTGTGATATGACAAAAAAAAGCATGATATTTACACAAAACATTTTCATACATTATTACAATTATTGTAATCAAAATGTAGACTAGTTGTTATGAATGTACTATTTAAAGCCTTTTCTAATTTTATTTTATAAAAATGATATCATTAGCATAATAACAATGATTGCACAATTTACATCTATTTCAGAATGTCTTAATATTTGACATTACTATCTTTTGCTTTAATAATGACAGTATTCAAGCTGACATGGACAAAACCTGATGGTCTGATTCTCATGTGCGTCTGATCTGTCTAGTATGTGGAGTGTATCCTGACGCCGGCCGTCCTGTGCCATGTTCCGGCTCCGATCGTTTCGGGCATGTTCCCGCAGACTGTTTCACTGCGGGGCCGTCAGCCGTGATCAGGTGCTAGAGCAGCTCCAGACGTGCTCTGCTGAAGACCAGGTGTTCGATGTGGTGGGCCGGAATAAAGCCAAGCTGTCCGTGAGCCATGTGAGCTATGCTATTGGACAGCTGTGGAAGTTTCAAAGAGAGCGAGCACACATGCTCAGGACAATCGAGCAGGTCCAGAATCACCCGCAGTTCCTGACGCTTCGAGTTCTGGCTGAAAACAAGATCAGCCTCATGGATGACGCTTCAGTGGTGGATATGCTTTATGTTGTGCTCAGGTACAGAGCGAAAATATGAGGGTCAAAGAAAAGCTCTGTTCCAAAAGCTAACTAGATATTATTTTAAGCTACTATAGGCATCAAGCTGCATTTTGAGATACCTTGCCTGAGTCAAATTCTAACACAGAATCGCATGAATTCTTTGGGAAAAAGCAATACAGTAATGCACTGCATTGGAATGAAAAAGTTCTTCTAACATGTCAGATGGAAGAGATTCTTATTAAAATATTTGACTTTTTTGGCTCAATATTTAGAGTGTTGTGCTCGGTTCAATTTATTTGAATCAAAAAGTTTTCTAGGCATTTGGTCATGTTTCATTTCAGTCAGAATGCTCCCTTAGTAGGCAGCTATCTATGTAGGCAGCTCACTAGGTTCTGGAACAGAGCTATTGTCTGAACTGCACTGTATATATGGTGTCCTAATTAAATATTTGTGGGTAAATAGCCAGTCTTTGATCTCTTTGATGTCTTGTTTTGCAGGCTTCAAGTAGAACACCATGACTCTCTTGTGCAGCAGCTGGTGACAGAGGCTTGGAACAGACTAGAGAGGTTCATGGAAAAAGCTGCACGTAAATGCATAATTGTGTGTGTGTGTGTGTGTGTGTGTGAGAGAGAGAGAGAGAGAGAGTGAGTGAGTGGTGTGTGTGTGTATGTGTATGTGTGTATATGCAATAGGTGTAAACATACAATATATTTTATGATTTTATGCAAAATATGCATACATATATTTTATATACATAAATGTGAAATATGCAATATATTTTTGTTTTTTGCAAAATATGCATGTAAATCTGCTTATCCAAAATGCATATGAATATTCATATAAATGTAACACAGTATGTTTTATGTTTATGGCAAAATGCACACACACATATATATATATATATATATATATATATATATATATATATATATATATATGGCAGTTTATTTATTTATGCAAAACATGCATATTATTCCATATAAATACAGTAGATGTGAAATTTATAGTGTTTTATGTTTGGTATAAAATATACACATATGTCTGCATTTATATATGTATGCAAAGTATTAATATAGACTGTATGAAAATATATTTGAAATATACAGTAAATATCTGCATAATTATGCTAAATATTCTTAAATATTCTAAAAATTAAAAAGTATTTAGTTATAAAATATGCTTTTATATATATAAAAGACGCACAATATAATTACACAAAATGTACAGTAAATAAATAATAAATGTCTAAAATAAAATTTTCAATATCAGTGTATATATGCACATTTTGAGTAAATATACAGGTAATTTGAGAGCATATGGAGACCGAATCTTCCTGTCATTTGCAGTGTCTCGTGGTTAATGTAGTTTTCACCAGGAATTCTGCTGTTAAACATGATTATTTAAAAACATAAGTTGCCTATAAATGCTCCATAAACATAAATATTTCATTGCACTTTTATCTAAGACAAGCTTTCTGTGTTTTCAGATTCCAGATGACCACACTTTCAAAGTTTGCGGTTTGTCTGAGCGATCAGTTCCTGCAGCACAGCCCGCTGATGGGTCAGATTACGCAGATAGTGAGTCAAAGACTGGACTCGATTGAAGACGCCAGGTCTGTTTTTTTAACCATCACGCACTTTGAAGGTATAGTACAACAAGAATACAAATGTATTTACTCGTATCCTCCTTACAGAGTGCTCACACCCTTGATGAACTGTGTTTTTGCCCTGGTGTCGCCACAACTGCGGGATGCACTGTTTAAAAAAGCGGACTCCCTTTTGGACAAAATGAACCCGTTGCACTTCAACAACCCGAGAAGGGTTGTGCAGTTCATCCGAAATGTCAAACAGATTCACCGCCCCCTCCTGGAGAAATGCAACCAGCTTCTCCTGCAGAACGTCCCCCGGATGGACGTAGAGCACATCAGCATCATTCTGGGACTGTATCACTCGATGCAGTACAATAACTGTGATTTCCGGCTGGCTGTGAGACAGAGACTCATGGAGCTGGTGGACACATGCACTGATCCTGCCACTTTCACCAAACTCTTTGCTTCTTTAGGACCAATGGCAAGGCAAGGTGTCAGAGAGGGGTGAGCAAGGGGAAAGTATCCCTTATTTTTTAATAACAATTATTTTATGTCTTTTATGTTATTTTAGTGTTATATATGTGCTATTATAGTATTTATTGATATTTTAATTAGCTTTTATTTTGCTGTTTTCATTTAACTTTTGCTTTAATTTGTCCTTTTGTAATTTTTCAGTGTATATTTCTCTTTAGCTTTAATTTATATTTATTACAGTTTTAGTAATTTTGGAACTTAAAATTTTATTTCTGTTAGTTAATAAAATAATTTATATATAATTTTTTTTCTTTACTTTTTTCAGCTATAGTTTTAGCAATTTTAGTATTCCATCTGAAAGAAATGTTGCCTTGTTTTTTTTTATTTTTGTTTTTTTATTTAAATTGACTCCTTGGCATCCTTATTATAAAGTTGAACAGTGAGTGTATTTATCGTTTTCTCCATAGGGACTAAGTGTAAAAGTGGTTAAGCCGTGAACCAAACAAACCAGCTCGGAGAAGAATCACAACAGTATGGTTTGATTCGTTTGATTGGTCTTACAGGTTAGAGAGTACAGCACTGCTATTGGCTGATGAGCTGAATCCCCATCAGGCTTTAGGTGTGGTGGAGACAATGGAGGAGATGCAATGCAGAAACCTTCAGTTGATAAACAAGTAAGATAAGTACTTTCTGCATTACATTCACATGTCAGAAACTCACAGACAAATAATTATTAGAGTTGGGGTAGGTGGCATGACTAAACTCTTATGTGACTGCAAACATTTTATATTTTAAATGGAACACAACTATTCAAAAGTTTGGGGTCAGTAAGTTTTTTTTTTTTTTTTTTTTTTAAATGTAATTAAACTTTTGTTCATCAAGGATGCATGAAATTGATCAAAAGTGACAGTAAATACATTTACATTATTCTTAGACTTCTTATATTATTCTTCTTAGACTTCTATTTCAAATAAATGCTGTTCTTTCGAACTTTGTCTTTTTCAAAAAATCCTGAAAAAAAAAAAAAAATTTCAACATTAATATTAAGTGTTAATAATAAGATGTTTTTTGAGCATCAAATCAGCATATTGAATGATTTCTGAAAACTGGAGTGATGATGCTGAAAATTCAGCTTTGCATCACGGGAATAAATTACATTTTAAATATATTCAATTTTTACCATTGTAAAAATCCTCTTGACCCCAAAAATTTGAATGGTATGCATATATACTCATTTTTCCTGGAAATTTGTCATTTTCCTTTTATTTTAATATTAATATGTTGATATGTAGTATTGCATATTTGTGGATATTTCAGTAAATTAAGTTCATCACATTTGATTTTTTTTCTTCAAAAACCAAAATATAAGATTATTTATCATGAAAGTTAATTCTTACATTTTGCCCTTAAACTAAAGGACTTAAAATCTGATTTGATTGGATAAGATTAAATATGTCTTCTCTGGTTAAAAAAATAAATAAATAATAAATTAAAAAATGGCATAGTAAAGCATACAGATGACACATTTCTACAAACACATGGTTTATATCTTCAACCATCCAGCCTCAACAGTAATGCAGTAATTGTAGTGTCAGAATCTCGTTGCATGGCAGTCATGACTAGAAACAGGAGAGGAGATCTTACCATGTATTTTTTGGCAGGATGGCAGCAGTACTCTTAAGGAACCTGGAGATGTATAGGGCAGTGGAAATCGCTCGAATCACTCAATCGCTCATCCTGCTGCACTGCCAGAATCCAGAGATCTTCTCCAGACTGAGAGCCAAACTTCTGCAGTAAGTGTTTCCAAAACCAGAGAGATCGATTAGTGACTGAAGTTTTTAACTTCAGTCTCAGAGTCTTGTAATTAAAGGTGCACTAAGCGATTTTTGAAAAACGCTTTTGACCACAGCTTCCCAAAACACACTTGTGGCCAATCAGCAGTAAGGGGCGTTTCTTGTAATGACAGAGGGAAGAGAGCGCTCAGTTTAAATCCACAGGACGGATATTAAAGGTGCAGTAAGCGATTTTTGTCAGACATTGTTGATATTTGAAAGCACCAAAACGAACACGCCCATACCCCAACAGGACCTCGCCCTTATTTTGAAATCTCTGCCCACACGTACGTACACAACCCTGGCATAATGACGATCGTGGAAACAAGCAAAGATGACACAAAAGCATATGTGACCCTGGAGCACAAAACCAGTCTTAAGTCGCTGGGGTATATTTGTAGTAATAGCCAAAAATACATTGTATGGGTCAAAATTATTGATTTTTCTTTTATGCCAAAAATCATTAGGACATTAAGTAAAGATCATGTTCCATGAAGATATTTTGCAAATTTCCTGCTGTAAATATATCAAAACTTAATTTTTGATCAGTAATATGCATTGCTAAGAACTTCATTTGGACAACTTTAAAGGCAATTTTCTCAATATTTTGAGTTTTTTGCACCCTCAGATTCCAGATTTTCAAATAGTTGTGTATCAGCCAAATATTGTCCTATCCTAACAAACCATACCATGATGTATAAATCTCAATTTTGAAAAATTGACACTTATGACTGGTTTTGTGGTCCAGGGTTACATATTCAAACAAAAGCCAACACAGATAGGTTGTGTGAAACAAAGCAAAATCAAAGTTACTCACCTATCAAGAAGAAACGATACAACCTCGGCGTCAGATTCGAGCCCTTCCTGCACCTTGAGTTCTAGCCACCGCTGGAAAGTTGCTCCGATATTTACGTGGGTTCTACCTCTTGCCTGATCGTAACCCTTTTTTTAATGTTTTAAAATGTCTTTTTTTATCTGCCATCTCTCTCTATCTATAGTCGAACTGTTAATATCCGTCCTGTGTTATCAAACTGAGCGCTTTCTTCCCTCTGTCATTACAAGACACGCCCCCTTCCTGCTGATTGGCTAAAAGTATGTTCTAGGACTCAGTCTGACGCTGTGGTCAAAAGCGTTTTTCAAAAATCGCTTAGTGCACCTTTAAAGGAATAGTTCATACAGCATGTAAAATTCTGTCATCATTTACTCACCTTTGTGTCATTCTGAATCTGTGTGGTGTTTTTACACTACTGTTCAAAAGTGTGGGGTTGGGAGGATATTTGAAAGACCCTTTTTTATGCTCACCATGGCTGCATTTATTTGAATACAGTAAAAGCAGCAATATTGTGAAATATTATTGCAATTTAAAAATAAGTTTTTTGAATTGATTATATTTTACAATGTAATTCATTCCTGTGATGCAAAGCTGAACTTTCAGCATCATTACTCCAGTCTTCAGTGTCACATGATCCTTCAGAAATCATTCTAATATGCTGATTTGCTGCTAAAGAAACATTTATTATTATTATTAATGCTGAATACAGCTTTGCTGCTTAATACTGTGTTTTTGAGGAAACTGTTTTTTTTTTAGTGCACAAAATGTTCAAGAAAAGCATTTAATTAAAATAGATATCTTTTTAACATTATAAATGTAATAGCTCAAATTTAATGCATCTTTGCTGAATAAAATATTAATTTTAAAAAAATCTTACTGACCTGAAATGTCTGAACAGCAGTGTATGATCATTTGAAGTCATGTTTTTTGGAGTCTTTAAGGTTAACGTGAACTAACAATAAACAGTACTTTTAAATAATTTATTAACTTTTCATTTGATCATTTATTAATACATTTGTTAAATCAAAATTTGTATGCTAACATTAGT
The DNA here is from genome assembly GCA_021397915.2 of Tor tambroides. NCBI lineage: Eukaryota > Metazoa > Chordata > Actinopteri > Cypriniformes > Cyprinidae > Tor > Tor tambroides. Next base: position 81,669 of record JAFVLL020018707.1, on the reverse strand, counting down.
AACATGGACAAACAATGAAATGTGTTTATCATTATAAAAAATATTATTATTATGATCATAATATATTATTATAATAATTGTAGAATTATTATATAAATATGATTTTGTTTTATTTTTGTTAACTAACATTAACAAAGACTAATAAATTCTGTAAAAAATAAATGTATTGCTCACCATTAGTTCATTTTTGCAAGTAACTAATGAGACCTTATTATAAAGAAGTAACACTATTGAACTATTTTATTTAACATTAATGTTTTTAACGGTTGTTTTTTCTGTCTTTCTTTGATCATCATTCATAGTTACCTGCAGGGCAGTGTGTATACGTACGAGGTGACCATGCTAATCAGGGTTCTGTCCATGCTTCCTTCTCCCCGTCCTGACGAGGCCGTCCTCTCCCGGGTGAACGCCGTGATCCCGCAGTGCAACCTAAACGACCTCAACACTTACGCCACGGTCGTCGCCAAGTGGATTCGCAGCGATTCCTCGTACCGGCACAACACCTCCAGCAAGTACGTTCGCCTGCTCCAGACCCTGAACCGCTGCAGTCGTGAGCGGCTGCGCAGCTTCGAGAGTCTGGACGTGGTGCTGGAGGAAGTGAAGTGTTTGTCAGGGGAGTGGTTTGATGAGATGCTGCTGGAAGAGTCTATGGTCACCATGCAGAAACTGATTGACCAGATATCCTGGACTAACGTGCATGAGCTGGGCATTTATCTGACCAGGACTAATTACTTCTGTGCTGCGCTGATGGACCGTATCGCTAGTGTGACGACTGAAAATATAGACAAGGTGGGAATCATCTTAAATGTTGTTTGAATACATTTTGTTTATTATAAGGTTAATTTTTAAGGTTATGTAAGGTTTAAGTTTTTTCATTTTAGTTTAAGCTTTTGTAATTTTGCTATGTGCTTTTGTCATTTTTTTTTTTAGTTATAGGTTTGTTTTAAATTATATTTAGCTTTAATTTATTTCATTTCAGTTTTATTTTATTATTTAAACTTATTTCAGTTAGTTCTGTGCATTTTGTTTTATGTAATGTATGTATATAATATATAATTCATATAATTGCTTGTTTTATCGATTGATTGATTGATTGATTGCTGTTTAATGAGATATATTTTACTGTTTAAAGGTTTGGGCCCAATAAGATTTTTTAAAATGTTTTTGAAAGAAGTCTCTCATGCTCACCAAGACTATATTTATTTAACAAAAAAAACAGTAAAATCTGTAATATTATGAAATATTATTACAATTTAAAATAAATGTTTTCTATTTGAATATATTTTAAATGAAATTAATTCCTGTGTTGCAAAGCTGAATTTTCAGCATCATTACTCCAGTCTTCAGTGTCAAATGATCCTTCAGAAATCATACTAATATGCTGATTTGCTGCTCAAGAAGCATGATTATTATTGTTATTAATTTTTAAAAAAATGCATCAGAACTCCTGTTGTTAAATACATTTGTATGTTTGTCTCTTCCGAACAGATTCATTACTCTGCAACCTATTCCACTTTGCTGCCTTTCGCTGTGCTAAGTTATGACCCACCGAAGGCGGAGGAGTTTTTTGATGTGTGCATTCGACATTTCACTCCATATATTAGTAAGATTCTTCCATTATGCATTTTTAAAAGTTTCTAATCTTAAATACTTGAAGTTGAACTGTAACCTGTTTTTTCTGATTCAAACAGGTTCTTTTGACCCTCACCTGCTGGTTCTCTTGGCTTACGCACTGGCTTTGGCTGATTATTTCCCTGAGGAGGTGGTCAGAGAGATCTTCAATGTGGACTTTCTTGCAAAGTTGGATGCGCATCTGGAGAGTATGTCTCTGTGCATTCATATGAAACCGAAAGGAATAGTTCATCCCAAAATGAAAATTTGGTAAAAATCTATTCACCCTCAGGCCATCCAAAAAGGACATGAGTTTGTTTCTTTTGGAAAAATGTAGCATTACATCACTTGCTCACCAGTGGATCCTCTGCAATGAATGGGTGCCGTCAGAATGAGAGTTCAAACAGCTGATAAAAACCTCACAATAATCCACAAGTAATCCACACCACTCCAGTCCATCAGTTAACGTCTTGTGAAGTGAAAAGCTGCATGTTTGTGAGAAACAAATCCATCATGAAGACTAACTTCAAACTTCTGCTTCTGACCAAAATAGTGTATAATCCATAATAATGCTCCCCTCAGTGAAAAAGTTGTCTCATCTGAATCAGGAGAGAAATATGCACAGATCAAGAATGACAAAAATATTCCAGAATGGTTCTTCTAAACAGATATTTTGTGGATTTTGATGTGAGAGGACAACAGGAAACAGACTTTTTAACTGCAGGAAGCATTATTATGGATTATGGACTCATGGAAGTAAAATGTCTTAACGATGGATTTGTTTCTTACAAGCATGCAGCTTTTCAATTTACAAGACGTTAATTAATAGACTGGAGTGGTGAGGATTACTTACCGTGACGCTTTTATCAGGTGTTTCTTTCCAATTCTTAATGTTATCAATCAACTGAGAAGTATGGTGATATTTAATAGTTCTTTGTTGTTTAGTGTTGTGTTTTTCCTCATTGCTGACAGCCTTTCCGGATGCTCTAAACATGCGCATCCGTCTCCGTCTCATGGAGCTGAATCGGGCCGTGTGTCTGGAGTGTCCTGAGTTCCAGGTGCCCTGGTTTCATGAGCGCTACTGTAAACAGCTGCAGAAGAGAGGTCAGCATCGTTACTCCTGTCTTCAGTGTCACGTGATCCTTCTTTGCTGCTCAAGATACAAATAACAAATAGATTTAAAAGGTTTAATGTAAGAACTAAAGTGTTTTTATTTAGAAATCATGTTTTCCACGCTGTAGCCAACAGCTCCATTAGTCCAGCTCAGCAGCAGGTCCATAAGATGCTCAGGGACGTTCTGGGAGGGATGAACTGTGCCAAAGTAGCAGTGCTGACGCCATACTTCTATACTGTCGGTGAGTTTTGAATCAGCGTTACATGTAAAACAGAATGTTTTGATGGGTGTTTTTTCAGTGGCCAATATAGTACGGTTAAATTGAACCTAATTAAATTCGTTCTTTTTAAAAACACATTCCCTGGTCTCATTGTGCACGTACACGAAATAGCCTACTTTTTCATCACAAATCCCTCTCAAAATGCTTCTCAAAATAGCTGAAAGCCATGGTTACACTGTTTCAAATTCACTTTAAATATATGACAATGAAATGAGATATACACAAAAGGTATTTATTTTATTTTTATATTTTATTTTATTTTACAAGTTCATTTCCATGCTTAAGCATTATTTGCTTTAAACAAATTTGCTTTAAGATTAGCATCTGTTTTAATTGAAAACATATATATGTGACCCTGGAGCACAAAACCAGTCTTACGTCGCTGGGGTATATTTGTAGCAATAGCCAAAAATACATTGTTTGGGTCAAAATTATCCATTTTTCTTTTATGCCAAAAATCATTAGGATATTAAGTAAAGATCGTGTTCTAAGAAAATATTTAGCGAATTTCCTTCTGTAAATATATCAAAACTTAATTTTTGATTAGTAAGATGCATTGCTAAGAACTTCATTTGGACAGCTTTAAAGTTGATATTTTCTCAATATTTAGATTTTTTTGCACCCTCAGATTCCAGATTTTCAAATAGTTGTATCTTGGCCAAACATTGTCCTATCCCAACCAACCATACATCAATGGAAAACTAATTTATTCAGCTTTCAGATGTAGAAATCTCAATTTGGAAAAATTGACACTTATGACTGGTTTTGAGGTCCAGGGTCACATATATATTTTATGCAACACAAGTTTATTTTCTTCCTTAAGCATACCTTGTCAAACAAAAATCTGTTTTAACTGAAATATTTACTTTTATTTATTTATTTTTTAATGGTACACAAGTTCATTTCCATGCATTTCTTACCATTACCTTGTCAGTATTTTACCTGTCAGTATGATTTGTGCTATGTACCATTAAGTATATTAGAGTTGATTTACAGTGACCCAGTATAATATTTCATTGACTAAATACATTCATCCTGGTACAGGATGACAGTCCTAGATCCAGTATTGCTGCTTCTGTAGGCACATGACAACTGTGATATTTTTGTCATCAGATTTTGAACTTGTCCTGGATCGCCATCTTCATCCGGTACCGTACAGCGAGCCCAGTCAGCTGCAGATCAGTGAGAGCGGAAACGTTCACTGGCAGTCCGGATCGGAAGACAGAGAGAGGACGGAGCTGCCGCCCGGAGCTCACCGGTACGCGTCATGTGACCTGCACTCGCTCTATTGTGCACGCGAACACGTTAAAAAACAGACAAAATATGATTCTCTAAATCTGTCTAGCATTGCCATGGATTTCCTGGACTCCAAATCGTTCTGCAAAAATTCCTGGCACATGAAAGGAGAGGCCATGATGAAGAAAAGACATCTGGAAATTTTAGGATATCATGTATTACAGGTCAGTAGAAAGATAACGCATAATTCTGACGACAAAAATGTGGTTTTGCTAATAATCCGTATTCCTACAGATTCCTCACTTTGAATGGAACTCAATGGAGCTTTCCACAGAAGATGCATGGAAAGAATATCTGAGGAAGAAAATATTCTCAGAGTTACCCTGAGACATTATCTTGAAACAATAGACATCAGATTGTTTGCAGACTGTCTAAGATTAGTACTGCAATCTTATTTTAATTGCTCATTTTGTAATAAGTGATATTACTTATGTGACTTTTTCCATTCACAAGGAAGAAATGCATAGCTTTTTGCCTTTAAATATGTATTTATTATGCATTTTATATAAAAGAAAAGAGGTGTGTATGGATATAAAAAAAAGTAAATTTAATTTTGGCATCCATTGTAGAAATGTTTTCCTCAACTGCACCACATTTCACAACAGAACCTAACAAGAAACAGAAATCTGTGGTCATTTTTACTCTTAAAGTCAACATGAGACATCATTCGCTATACATTTTACTTCATAAAGAAGAGCGATGAATGATTTGTAATGTTAGCATCAAAAGAAATTTATTTTTTAGAGGTGGAGAAAGTTGCAATTCATTTTGATTAAAACGTTCAAAGACTGGGAATGTGCATTATAGTAAATATAATCAGTTTTGATTTCATGTTGACTTTAAATGTTTTTTTGTTGTTGTTGTTTTTGCTGCTTTAAAATATAGTTACACTTTGTTATTGGACACAAACTATAATAAGTGATGATAATGTTTTTAAAGTTTGGGCATCTTTGCTGCATTTAATCTCATAGAAACGCAGGAGGCGCCGGCAGCATATCGCATCTCTCCTATCATTCCAGTCCACTGTTTCTTGTCCTCCTCATACCTGTTAAAAAAAGAGTGGTTTTTAGATTTAGTCCCAATTGGAGTGATACATTACCTGTTAAAATGTATACATCACTGTTCAATAAGTGTATGTATTTGAACGAAGTCTCTTGTGCTCACCAAGGCTGCATTTATTTGATCAAAAATACAGTAAAAACAGTAATGTTGTGAAATATTGTTACCATTTAAAATAACTGTTTTCTACTTGAATATATTGTAAAATGTAATTTATTCCTGTGATGCAAAGCTGAATTTTCAGCATCATTACTCCAGTCTTCAGTGTCACATGATCCTTCAGAAATCATTCTAATATGCTGAATTTTTATTTTTTTGTAAACTATGCACATTTTCTTCCAGGATTCTTTGATGAATAGAAAGTTCAAAAGAACAGCATTTATTTAAAAATGAAATATCTGTTAAACATTTGATCCCTAAATTTGAGTGGTAGTGTGTGATGAATATAAATCAGATGGACTATTGCTGTGTGAAGCACAACACTTACTGCCAGATGTCAGTGTTTTCCGACGGGACACACTGTTTGTCCTCGTTCTCCTGCATGGCGAAGCCGCCCACCACATACAGGACACCAGCAGCACTGACCAAATTCACAGAACTTCTCTCCTGCACAAACTCAGGGAACGGCTCCCATCTATTGGGGGAAGAAAAAAAAAACAGGGTTTAAACCGATTCTGATAGTTCTGTAGTAGAGGATCACCTAAAAGGATAACTACCACAATATCTCAGTTAAGTAAACATAGGGGTGAGTTTTAAATAATATTTTTGCCTGTTTTTGTCATTTATGTCTCAAATGAAAAACTGGCAAGTTATTATGAGTATTATAACAAACTCTAATCTATATGGTTCAAACAAAACATTTGTTGAGAATATTGTTTTAATTGGTGATCATTTTGTAGGTTTTCCATGTGTCCTCAATATCGTTTTATTGGCCAGTTCCTTTGTGACCTCATCCTCCAGGAAGTGACATAATTTTGGCGGGAAAACAAGAACAACTGCTCAAATCAGTAAGTGTTATCAATAGATTTTGTTTGGTGGTGTTAAATGTATTATCTATGATAATGTCTGTATTTTAAAAGATAGCTGGAAAATACCAAATGTGCAAGGTAACTGTCAATTGGTGGTGAAACAAAGCTTTGAAATCAATTAAACCAGTTGCTTTGAAAAATGATTCACTGTTTCTAAGTGCTCCAAACCAGAATGGTGAAATGCAACGACACCTCAGCTCGAACATGCATAAAAACCAGGTAAAACCATATTGACCATGGTTTTATAGAGATCAACACATAGCCATGAACCTGAAATTTTGAAACAATGTTGAAGCTTCGCTAATCACACACTCCGAATCACTGGTTCAAAACAAATGATTCACAAATGTTTCAAAGCTTCACAAAGCAGTGTTTTGTATGTCTCTTTTTTTAAATCCTTCACTGATCACTGGCTAACTTTAGCTTTAATTTAGAGTATCTTTACACTTTTTTTTTTAAATACTTGTGGTTTTAGGATTAAGTATCAGTTGAAAACTAGTAATGTATTACATACTTGTTTGTCCCAAAGTCATAGGCTTCACTGGAGGATAAAAGACCATCTTCACTGACCCCTCCAACCACAATGATCTTTCCTTTGTGGACTGCAGCTCCAAACATGGACCTGGGTGTCTTCATGGCTGCCACCTCTTTCCATTCGGACTTCTTGTGGTTGTATGCAAACATCTTGTTGATGGTTTTACTGTTCCAGAGATTAAAACAAGCAATGAAGCCTAATCTCAGGCTTTTATTTTGTATTTATGTGAACTAAAATCAGACTTACTTTTCATCCGTCTTTCCTCCTATGCAGTAAACTAGTCCATTTTGTGAGATAACACTGTGACCGTGAATTCTTAAGGGCAGTTTTTTGGTCTCCTGCCACTTCATCTTACTGCCAAGAGCAACAGAAAGTAATTAGATGGACTTGTTTGGCGTATGTAGCAGAAAATGTAGAAGAAACTTACTCGACATCATAACACAGCACTGAGTCCAGAGACTCATTGCTCTGCAGGTCTTTACCAGCAACTGCAAACAAGAGGTTTTCAAACTCCCCCGCGGCAAACAGACACCTGGGCGATGGCATCGGTGGCAGGGCTATCCAGTTTGGAGAATGAGCGTCCAGCTGAAGAATATGCATGATTTAAAATGAATTACAAATCTAAATCATTTTCATTTATTTTATTTATTTTTAATTTTCATGTATTTTATTGTCCCTGATGATATAGGCCTTTGTGCTAGGCCTGTTAATGATTTGGGACTTTTCTGCACCTAAAACCACTTCCTATAAATATAAAATCATGCAATTAAATGAATTGTGCACCCAAGATTAAAAATTTAGTCATCATTTCCTCACCTTCATGTCATTCCAAACCAGTATGCAACACAAAAGTGGGGGTTTTACCCTTGAAAATGTTAATCCAGGGTCATTCTTAACTAAAACCATAAAAATGTTAATTACTACTGCTAAAATATGCACTTAAAATATGAAATATGAAAAATCTATTTTATTTCAGCTTGTTGCCAAGGAAAGATTTTTTATTTTAATCTAGCTGGATGTAGGCTACTAACTAAAATTAAAATTGAAATAAAAAGTCATAAATTACTGTATGTAGTCATACTCAAAAAAGTAATAAAAATACAAAAACAACAAAATTACTAAAATTAAAATGAAAAGAGTATATAAAAAACAGAAATTTGTCAATTCTGTGCTAAAACTTTTGTTTGCATTTATTGGATAAATAACACTATTTGCATTTTCTGTGATTAATGTGTATATTTAATAAGGCCACGTGATTATTTCACTTTTTGATTGGTTGCGATTCGTGTTTAAACGCCAAAGAGTTCATAACCAAGAGTTAAATGTATGACAACACATGGTTAACTGCAATGTGAAAAGCTCTAAGAAGTTCAGAGACAACATACTCTTTTTGATGTGACGTAAGTGAAAGGGACTGGGGCTGTAAAGCTCCAAAAATGGCAAAAAAAAGTAACGTTACCATAAAATTAGTCTTACGTGCTAAATCCCGGGTTATATGGCTAGTCCTGTTACCAAAAGAAAAGTATAACATGTTTGGAACATCCGGAAGGTGAGTAAATGATGAGCGAATTTCCATGTTGAATAAATTACGGTCTTTTGAATAGCATCTACAACCTGGGGCCAGTTTCATAAAACAAGTTTACCAAATAAGCCTGGCTTATTTGGTAAACTTGTTTTATGGAACAGGCCCCTGGTATGATAATGTTGTGTTTAAGCGCGACCTGCTGTTATGATCGTCTGCCGCTTTAAATGCGCAAGCGTTTTTAAAAGGCGGGTAAATTCTGATGGCCTGTCGATGAATTTATCGCTCTTCAGCTGGGAAAAAAAGTGATTCCATCGAAATCGTTTCTCTATGTTGTTATCCTTATTCTGTGAGAATAGATTAGACCACACCACAGCTTAAAAAAAATGTAGTTATAGTTATAATCCTTGGTGTAAACAGCCTTTTGTTATATAAATGAGTGACTAGCCTAACCTGGTAGAAATAGCATTGCAGTGGTGAATCCTTGTTGTCTTCATCAACAAAAAGTCCTCCCAAAACATAGAGCAGGTTGTTCCTCGATGTAATGCTAACATGATTTCGAGGTATCTGCTCTGCTATGGCTGCTAGGAAGCATTCGTTTTCATCAGCATCGTAGGCCACAGCCGCCGTGTCGTTTATCATCAGGATGAGATCCCGGTTGAACATCCCCAGCCGTTTGTTGTTATTGAGATAACCAGGCAAGACTTTTTCCCCATCTTCTCCTTCGCCTTTCTCGCCCTCCTTATTTTGCGGAAGTTTTCCAGCAAACGCCTCTTTGATGACCTTCAGCTTCTTGGCGAGCTCAGGGTCGGCCTTGATGATATCGTCCTTTTCCACCTTCTCCTTGAAGTATTTCTCAGGTAGTAGTCGGAAGCGGATGTGTTCGAAAGCATCTTCCAAAGCTTTCGTCCGGTTCTCCTTGTTCTTCCGGACCCATTTCATCAAGAGCTCGAACACGACCTCTTCTTTTTCCACGTTCAGAGCATCGCACCCGATGATAGCGAACAACTCGGGAGCGTTGAACTCAAGAAAGTCCTCATCCTTGGATAAAGTCTCAAAACGCTCCGCTATGAAGTCCCTAGCAGCGATAGCAAGTCTAGGGCAGTTCAAAACCAGTCCCATTCTGAAGATGGCCAAGCAGTTACCCAACGAAAGCTTGTTTTGTAGATAGTTGACGCAAACGGTGAACACAGATGGGATTTGGAATCTGTTGGCGACTGCGAAGACGTCTTGCACGTTCTCATCTGTGATTTCGATGTCTGCCGAATAGAGATAGTTCACAATCATGTCCATAATGGTGGGATCCACGTTCTCCAGCACTACTTCCTTGCTTGAGTCTTTCTTCTCAACACCATCTTCAGTAAAGTACAGCTCTCGGAAATACGGGCTGCATGCAGCCATGATGAGTCTGTGGCAGGGCAAACTCCGATCTCCAACCTTCAGAATACAATCCACAAACTTGTTCTCCTTCAGAAGTTCCTTCAAACCATCCTGGAGCAGGGTGCTCTGAAAGAGCCTCAGGTCCTCCTTGGTACTCATGGGTTCCATCTCAAATTGTGCAGGTCTCGAAGAGGATGCTGTACTTCCTCTTGTCTTGCCGTCTCACTTGTAAGAGGCTGAAATAACACAGGGCTCCAACACAAACCCCCTGCAATTTAAGTCCGCCCCTCTAAATATAGACCCCTCATACACTCAGAAAGAATTTAGGCTGACCAAACGGGAGCCCAGTGTCGCATCAAGCAGCTGTCAAAGACTGAAAAAGACAACTGTGAACCTTGGACACACTCAGAGGTCAGGGGTGTTTTGTAAATGAATGTGTTTGGTGCTGTATGACTAAAGGATGGAAGGAGTGACGTGTCAATAGGAATGCAACATGTGTTAAGAGTTTTAAATAATTGTAAAGGTGTGTGTCATTACCTCTGTTTTGCACATGGTGTCACTTGTACGATTAGTAAGTTTATAGGTCTGTGACTCATTCATGTTGTGGTTTCTATTTAAAAGAAAAGTTCAGCCAAAAATGAAAATGGTGTCATTATTTATGCACTTTCATGATATAAAATGTATGGATTTTTTTTTTTTGTTCTTTTTGGGGCTTGACAGACCATAAAGGGTAATTGTAAATAGAAAAAATGAGTGTACATTTTTCTAAATTTACATTTTGGTTCCACAGAAAACATAACAGCACACAAGTTTGGAACAACATGAGGGTGAGTAAATAATTATTTTTGTGAAGTATTCCTTTAAATGCTCTTTGTACTTTATAACCTTCTGTTGACTATAAGGTCAGCAAACAACAGCTGCTATCAGACAGGAGCAATTAATCAGCTCTTCTGGTCAATTGTGAAGTAGTTGGCACATTTTTAAACAGACCTGTCAAACATGAGCCAACAAACTGCATGTGTTGGTTTGATCAACCCGCTACTATGAAAACTGCTTAAACAGGTGTCGAAAAACAAGATTAAACAACAATTTCCATCATCATTTTCACTCGTACATTTATTACAACACAACAGCAAAATTAGCATGTAAAGTTCTCTACATAAAACAAGCTCACAGTTTCTAATATACAAATATTATTTTATATTTAACACATTTATGAATATTTCTATTTCTGTGTCCATTCATAATACACAAAAGTTTAAAAATGAACTTTTTTTTTCCAGCATTTTTCTCATTTGATTTGTAAACATATGTCATTATAAAATATAAAAAAAAATACTCTGAAAATAAATAAAAAATAGACATTTTGCTAATGAAAAATTCTCTATATATTGGATGTAAACAATGCAATGCTAAAATACATAATGGAATGGAGAGTTTGCGCGTTTTAACCCATTACTTCCCAGAGTCCCTGTAGTGTGAATCCATCTTTTAGTTTCTCTGTAGTCAGACCCAGCTCTTCAGAGAACACCGGCTCACGATCATGTTGCTTAAGAAGAAGAAAAGATGTCATTTAAATGGAAAGTTCCTCTAGACTGATAGATAGACAGACAGACAGACATACATAGAATTCACCTTATTTCCATCTGCAAAATAAGCCTTGAGGTGAAAAAGAGAAGAAATAGCACATCAGTGATTGTATGTGTATTAAAATCAATAAGAGAACATTCCTTATGTCAGAATCATCAGAGCTCTGTGTAAACATTTTTGATACCAGGCAACAAAAGTCTGTGTTGATGGGACATTGTGTGAGATGTGGCTTAAGCGATCAGCTATTTTCAGCATGTGAGAGAGACACACACACACACACACACACTGTGTTGAAAGCAGAGCGTCATTATCTCTGAGAGTAGCAGATGAGGTAAAACTCACGGTAAAAGCGTCTGTGTGCTCATCTGGCTCAATCTCCACGTCATCAGGTGGCTGCTCTACTGTCAGCTCCTCCAGAGGCTGAGGCTGAGACAGAAAGCTCATTTATTTTTACATGTTATTTACCAACATTTTTTTGCCTTTAATTTACTGAAAAGTGGAGCCATTCCAGCCGTGTTTAATACTGCTGAACAAAATTATTGTGCTTTTCACAATAGAACAAAAATCTTCAATATTACCTTTTCTTCCATCTCATATTCCACACCAAAAATGGGGTTTGCCGAGTACACTTTGTGTAAGGAGTTGATTTCCTTCACTGCATCTTGTAACTTGTCCATTGGGTCGATCTTGAATCCCAGCACATATCCTCCTGTCTAAGAGAGAGAAAACAGCACAAAATGTCACTACATTCACACCACAGAATTAATTCTACATTGACAACCATTCAAATGTTTGGGGTCAGTAAGATCTTTCAATGTTTTTGAAAGTAGTTTCTCATACTCACCAAGGCTGCATTTATTTGATTAAATACAGTAATATTGTGAAATATTATTACAATCTAAAATAACTATTTTCTATTTGAATGTATTTTAAAATGTAATTTATTCCTGTAATGCAAAGCTGAATTTTCAGCATCATTACTCCAGTCTTCAGTGTCACATGATCCCTCAGAAATCATTCTAATATGCTGATTTGCATCTCAAGAAACATTTCTTATTATCAATGTTGAAAACATTTTTGTGGAATACGTGATACATTTTTTAAAAGATTCTTTAATAAGCAGAAAGATTACAAGAACAGCATTTATTGAAAACTTTAAATATTTTGTAACATAAATATCTATCACTTTTGCTCAATTTAATGTGTCCTTGCTAAATAATTTCTTTAAAAAGATTTTGCCTGGTAGTGTACAAATTACTATCCCTTTATTCATCACATCAAAAAATGATAATAATTTTAAGAAAATGTGTGCTTTTAATGAAATGTTAGGGTTATTATAGGTCACATAATATGACACTATATGACATAAATGTTTTTTTCTGGCGATCTTAATGTTGGTCCAAACTTACCTGTTGAGAGCTCTCAATCACAAGAGCAAGTCCAAATTTAGAGTCTCTAATCCTTATCGAGCGCTTCAAACAAAATAAGAAAATGAAACCACGGTTTTAATAATTACAACTCATTACTGATGGCTGAGTCTTTTGAAGCAAAAGAAACACTCACAATTTGTAGATAAGGAATGCGGACGTTGAAGCTCTCGTTCATGATGGCATGCCACACTATCCTCACGTTAGTAATGAAAAACGTTCCGAGATTACCCTGAAACACAAGGGCAAGCTTTGTTGTTTAAGGGCACAGCAACAGACAGACTTTTTCTCAGTTAAATTCCTATTAAACAATCAATAATACTGTCAATCCACTGAAAATACCTGATCACTAGACAGGTTCCAGACTCCATTAACTTTATCATAAACCTGCTCCTGTGGCAGAAGCCTCAGCTGTTTATTCTGAATAAGAGCTCCTCTTAGCTTCAGATCTCGATACATTTTGGAAGTTTCATAAGCTCTGAAAGAAAGAAACACAAATAGTTAGTTTACTGTACTAATGCTTTACATGCCTTAAATAAAGGCATGGCTTAATATTTCTTATTATTTGTGTCAGCTGAATGAATAAAATTAATTAAATAAATAACTATATTTTATTGACATTCCAGTAATTTCAGCATAATATTTTGTTCTATTTTTTTAAGTTTATCTTATGCAACATTTCTTATAGGCTTTCCTATAATAATATTTCCTCTGAGTAATTTATTTTATTAAAAGGATTTCTGTTTTGTCAGATTATGTGGTATTTCTTTATGTCCCTCTGTAAATCTATTAATTACAATTATTTTAAAGTATTAAACATTTCTTCAAAGCGCTGCTTAAAATAACTGTAAATATTTAAAAAAATAAAATAAAAATAAATAAATAAATATATATATATGGAATTTTTTTATTCTGCAATTCACAGAATATTGTATATATTTGAGCTACAGATCTAAATACTAGATTTAAATAATAGTTTGTTAATTTAGTCAATATGGAAACTCAAATTCTGGAAAAAAAAAACAATAGAAAAAAAAATGATTTGAACTGTCACTAAAGTGGTCTAATTGTGTCATTATGTACAGCATAAGTACCTGTGAACTGCAATGACAGATGTAAACAGTCTTGGAATCCTGGGACCACACTGGTGAATATGAACTCAAATCTAGTGTTATTAGATTTGGTTAATATGTAAAGCGCTTCAGTCTGACCTCTCAGTTTCTGGAAAAAAGAGGGAATTTGACATCATCCATATGAGCCATTTAAAAGAATATGAGGAAAACATGCATCAAGATGACTCACTGAATTTGCTGTCCTCGTGGTGATATTAATAATGCAGTTGTATCCCACAGCTGTTAATAAATAAAAATAGAAGATAAATAAAAAGGTAAATATAAAAGACAAGTGACCATCAGTGACCATCAACTGATGTTAAGCAGCTTTCTGGTGCATGAATGATTACATCACAAATGAAGAATTTGTTTTACTTAAAAACAAGAAAAGAATCAAACTGATGTTTTATGAGAGCGCTACATCTGTCCAGTGCAATAAAAGATGTAATGCTCACACAAGTTGACTCTTGGCAGTGCCAGTGAATGCTAGATTATCCTCAAATTGGTCACCAGGAGTCTTCCTATATCAAGACAAAACAAGATTATGACAACTTAATACACATAAAGGTAACCACAGGAAATAAGGCTGAAATAATACATTTAATCACCTCTGTCACCATTATTTCCCTTTGTATCCTCGACTGAATCCAGGCAGTCGATAAGCGCTTCACCTGGTCTGGTTTTCATCTGCCTTAAATGAAATATAAAATCACTTGATTCGGACTGAGAGGAGAATAAAATACTAAATGGTTCATTTAAAAAAAAAAAAAACAGGCCCACATAAAAAAGGTAATAAAATGCCTTAAATGTATTGTTTATTTTATATGTATCATAAAAAATACAGTGATGATTGAAAGTTTGTGACCCCTTTAGAATTTTCTATATTTCTGCATAAATATTACCCAAAACATCATCAGATTTTTATATACAGTAAGTCCTGAAAGTAGACAAAGAGAACCGAATCAAACAAGTGAGAGAAAAATATTTTCCAGTGTAATCCAGTAAAAATATGTAATCCAGTGTTACATATCTCTGTGTTGCAAAAGTATGTGAATCTTTGCTTTCAGTATCTGGTGTGACCCCCTTTTGCTGCAGTAACTGAAGGTAAAGTTTCTTGTAAATGCTGATCAGTCCTGCACAATAACATGTAGTGCAGAACCACTTCAACTCTGTGATGTTGGTGGGTTTCCTCCTGTGAACTGCTTGCTTGGGTCCTTCCACAACATTTTAATTAGATTAAGGTCTGGACTTTGACTCAGCCATGCCAAAACATTAACTTTGTTCTTCTTTAACCATTCTTTGGTAGAATGACTTGTGTGCTTGGGGTTTTTGTCTTGCTGCATGACCCACGTTCTCTTGAGACTCTGTTGTTAAACAGATGTCCTGACGGTTTCCTTTAGAATTTGCTGGTATAATTCAGAATTCATTGTTCCATCAATGATGGCAGGCTGTCCTGGCCAAGATGCAGCAAAACAGGCCCAAGCCATGATACTACCACCACCATGTTTCACAGATGGGATAAGATTCTTAAGCTGGAATGCAGTGTGTTCTTTT
This sequence comes from Tor tambroides, assembly GCA_021397915.2. Taxonomy (NCBI): domain Eukaryota; kingdom Metazoa; phylum Chordata; class Actinopteri; order Cypriniformes; family Cyprinidae; genus Tor; species Tor tambroides. The sequence goes on along the minus strand of JAFVLL020018707.1, from coordinate 66,161 downwards.
CTCCGAACATAATAGCTTCTCATTTAAACCAATAAGTTCTATTTTGGTTTCATCCATCCATTAAACCTTTCTCCAATAGTCCTCTGGTTTGTCCACATGATCTTTAGCAAGCAGTTTTCTTTTTGGAGAACAGTGGCTTTCTTCTTGCAACTCTGCTGTGCACACCATGGTTGCTCGATGTTCTCCTGATGGTGAGCTCATGAACATTAGCCAATGTGAGAAAGGCCTTTAGTTGCTTAGAAGTTACCCTGGGAACTTTTGCAACCTCGCAGACCATTACACGTTCTGCTTTGGAGTGATCTTTGTTGGTCGACCACTTCTTGGGAAGGTAACAGTGGTCTTGAATTTCCTCCATTTGTACACAATCTGTCTGACTGTGGATTTGTGGAGTCCAAACTCTTTAGAGATGGTTTTGTAACCTTTTCTAGCCTGATGAGCAACATCAACTCTTTTTCCGAGGTCCTCAGTAATCTCCTTTGTTTGTGATATGATTCACTTCCACAAACATGATCAGACTTTGATAGATCCCTGTTCTTTGAATAAAACAGGTCACGTACTGACATTTGATAGTCATTGCACTGACTGAAAACACCTCTGCACAGATGGACTCTAATTTCACCTTTAAATTAACTGCTAATCCAAGAGATTCACGTACTTTTGCCACTCACAGATATGCAATATTGGATCATTTTCCTGAATAAATAAATGACAAAGAAAATATTTTTCTCTCATTTGTTTGACTGGGTTCTCTTTGTCTACTTTCAGGACTTGTGCGAAAATCTGATTATGTTTTGGGTCATATGTATGCAGAAATATAGAAAATTCTGGGTTCACAAACTTCCAGCAGCACTGTATGTAATATTCAGTGTTATTTTAATATTACTTGGATATAATGATAGTTTTTATCCAGAATTTAAATTAGCTTTTATGTTTATATTTCAGTTTTAATTTAAATTTGAGTTGCAGTTTTTGTTTTTGTTTGTTCATCTAATATTTACGTTTCATCTTTATTTGAATTAACACAAGTTTTTAATAGTTTTGTTATAATTTAGTTAACAATAATACTCATGGTATTAGTTTATAAACCTTACTGATCCGAGAGAATGTTAAAACCTTTAAAGATCGTTTAATCTCTTTCATTCGTTGACTGTGATTACAACAAACACATCATATGAAAACACTAGCACGCTAGCACGTATAATGTACATCTGTCGACGTGTAGCACAAAATATCCTCCAAGTTCACTATTCATGTGTCTGTTTTAATAAATGAATGTCATTAGCTCCTGAGCTAGCAGGCTAGCCTGAGGACTTACTGCGGAGTAATGTCAAATCTCACGTCTCTGTCCTCCCAGAGCGCGTCTAACACCGACGCCATGACCAGTGCTTACTGTTATAAGCGAACTAAACCAAAGTAAATATGTTTTTCCTTCGATAATATTGACTGAAAAACTCAGTCGCTCTGTAAGAGGATTTAGCGCAGAGCGTCTTCACGTCACCACGGCAACATCAGTGAGTATGGCGGGCCGGAAAGGACAAACCGCGAATATCTAAAAGTAGATTTATCATGCTTGCTATATTATCTGTAAATTTGTATATGGTCATATTATAACAATAGCTGTCCGGAGTAATGTGTTTAAAGCAGCAGTCTATGTGGGATCTATATTAGATTATCTATCTATCTATCTATCTATCTATCTATCTGTCTATCTATCTATCTATCTATCTGTCTCTTATGTTTTTTCATTCAATAACAAGCACAAAGTTAGACATCATTATTAACCAAACATTTTATTCAAGAATTCCACAAAAGAACACATTCAAAAATATCATTTATATAAAACAGTCAAAAAAGGAAAAAAATGTCTACAATTCAATAACGGCTTATTTCAGACAACGGTTAGGAAAGGGTTGGTTCATTAAAAAAAAGGCAAAACATTGTTTTGAATACAAAATTCAGGAATGCAACTCTATTTTGTCTGAATAACATTATAAAGCAACTGTGACACATGAAAAAGAATATATACAAAATGTTTTCCTTTTTGAAAATCATAATTGCATTTAAATTATTAGGACTTGGTGACTTAACTATTTGATTTGTTTGTTTATTTGTTTTATTCCCTAAAAAATGATAATATCCCCATAAAACCCCTAAGACATCATTTATGACGTTTCAGTCTACTAAATCTGCCTGGGGCTTTACTCAAGTCACAAATTGTGTATCAATTTTAAATAAAACAAAACATATATACAATCAATTCCCAGTGAATAATATTTCTGCATGTCACAACTGTCACATGTAGAGCAGTGCACAGATTCTCAGTGGATGCCGAGAAATATAAGAAATGTGAGTTGTGCATATGAATAAATGGCCTTTGAAGCTTCATAATAACACCTGCGTTTCACTTTAGCAGGTACTTGTTTATGAAAATCTTTTGACATATTTGGGGCATAAACATTTTCTCCAGATCCTGAGCTTAAAGATAGGGAACATTTTTATGATGTTATAATAAGAACTGCTGACGGCTGTAGGCGTCTGTCATTGCGGTACACCATCACCAGCATAAAGTTCATTTATTGGGGTTCAGTGTAGAATGACCGATGTAGATCTTCATCCTGTTTAGCCTGCTATAAAAACAAAAGCAGAAAAAGTCAGTAAAAGATGCAAAGCCTGTCACATTTTGAAGGAAAGTTCAGTATGTGTGATATAATGTTCTTAAGAATGTCTGAAAAAATATCTACCAAGAAAAGTAGTTCAGCTTTTATTCTTTAATTCTTATTCTACTCTTCATTCATGTCCGTAGGAGTGAATAATACCTGTGGCGGTGAGGACACACGTCTTCTTGCAGTCTCCTTCTGTGTGGAAGCGGTTATCGTTGCCCTGACAGCCTCCGTACCAGAACTGAGCACAAGCGTTTGCCTGTTTGTCGTAGTACCAGCGAATGACGTAGTCTCTACAGGTGCCCTGACTCAGACTGAGCGAACACCGGGGATCCAGAGGAGCTGATTCTGACCAAAAAAGAGAAAGTAATATCACTAAACACTTTCAGAAAATAAAAACAAATTATTTTATAATATATTATGAAAGTATAATTTGTAATAATATTTCAATATTGTCAGTAGGTTTTAGAACATCTTTTGTATACAAAATTAATATTATATATTAAAATAAAATATAAAATATTTAGCCTATTGGTAATATTTAATATTGTCCATATTTACGTTTTATAACAGATTTTGTATAAAAAAGATTTTTTTTATTCATTACTTTATATATTAAAAATATAATTGTAATATTGTTTAATATTGTTACATTTTTATAACAATTTTTGTATCAAAATTATTGTGAAAAAAGTGAGTTAGTTTGTATTATATTATATTATATAATTAAAAACTATTATATGTAAAATTGTTTTATTAAAAAATTTATATTTATTTATATATTTATATTATAATTGTTATATATTTTTGTCCTATTGGTAATATTCCGTATTGTCAACATTTATGTTTTATTTATAAAAAAAATATATTATATTATATTATATTATATTATATTATATTAAAGCTATTTTTATTTATTTTTTATATTATAAAGAATTTATCACGTTTTATCACACATATATATATATATATATTATTCATTATTTTATATTATAGAAATATAATTTGTAACATTTAATAATATGTAATATATAATATATGTTAGTATTGACAATACTCAATATCATCAATAATTATATTGTGTAAGAACAGTTGTATGGAAAAACTACCTTTTATCACTACAGGACGTGGCTTTGCATTCACATTCACTGAAGTAGAATGTGTTGATACTGATGATGATGATGATGATGATGAAGAGGAGGATGATGATGAAGAGGTTCCTGGCTGTACAGGTTGGACAGTCTTATTGACAACAGCAACAGTGCTTCCACTTTGAGTTTGTTTCTTAATGTCTAGATCCTCGCCTTCATAGTCATTCTCCACCTGCACAGAAGCAACAACACAGAATCAGATAGCGGTCCGGTTCAAATCAGTCTGCATTAGTCTAGTGTGCAAAAGAAATCCACAGGAAGTTGGCTGTGTTAGCTGACCTGTGCTTTGAGAGGGCCGGGGTTGATGGGGAGAGGTCTGCTGTGTCCTCTGCCTTTAGAGTGAGTCTGAGATCTGTCCAGTAAAATCTCCTGAAATCTGTTCTCATAAACATTATTCCCATATGAGGACAAGTCCTTTTGGCCGTTACCATAGCCGTATCCGTTGTTTCCGTTCAAGCCGTTGGTAATCCGGTTGAAGTAAAGGGCCCCGTTCTCATCCTCACAGAACTGGCTGACCAGTTTAGACTCCAGAGCTGCAAGATGAGACCAAACAGAACAAGCTGCAATTATATAACTTGAACTATACTTTTTAAACTTTTAATCTTTGCAGTTAGGATTATTCATTATGATCTTGCTGGTGATACGAAATTAAGCAACACTATTGCAGTGATTTTTCATTTAAAAACATTTATTTGGCCACTTAAACAGTGTATTATTAGACTAAGTATGAGTTAAGGCAAAGTCTCTTTAAGACAAGTCATGTCACTCAGCGGCCATCTTTGAAACGCCTCTCGGGCATCCAAGTGCAGCTCCTATCACTTTGTATGGGGAAGCATCAAATTCTCCAAAACTGTTCACTAAACTTACAATTAAATTTCATATTTGAAATCACCAATGAAATCGGACAACAACTGTGTCATAAATGTTGTTTCTTTTGCTTAAATAGCGTTATAAAATGCTTATTTTTCAGGCTAGATCAGGCTGACTGTTTCTATAGCAACCGGGACTTCTAACTGCAGCTGCCGTTAGCGCTGACTTTACCGATTAGCGATTGGCTCTTTCATTCAGAAGGCGGGGCTTCCTGCGATTGAGCAGCCATATTAAGCGTTGCATTTTTACCCATTCAAAACTATACGAGTGACATGTCTTGGGTATTCTATAGTCTTTGGTTAAGGCTTGTTTAAATATGTTTAAATAGTGTTACTGATTTACATTCAGTCTGAAAAATATAGCTAAAATTGGTAAAACTAATTCATTTTAGGAAATCCAAACTGTTCAAATTGTCCATTTCAATGAACCGATTCAGAACTCAAACATACTCATGAAAGTCTCTGGGTGGCATTTTTTCATTTATTAAGTTGTTCATATGTAGGTGTGTATGCACAAAAAAATAGTTAAATAAATACAGAAAACGTGTTTTTTTGTTTTGTTTGTTTTTTTAACTAGATACCTTTTTAATATTTAACCTTTTTCATATTTAGGGCTGTCAAATCAATTAATCGTGATTAATCGCATCCAAAATAAAAGTTTGTGTTTACATAATATATTTTAAGAAATATGTAATATATATTTATATATATATATTAGGGATGCACCGAAATGAAAATTCTGGGCCGAAACCGAAAATTCTGGATGCACTTGGCCGAAGTCCGAAACCGAAAATGCTTTGTAATTAGTATATTTTCGGCTTGTATTTTCGGCCATTTTTCTCTTTTGGCTGAAAATGGCATTTTCGGTTTTCGGCGAAAAAAATAAATAAATAAATAAATTAAAAAAAAAAAAATATATATATATATATATATGTGTAAATATTTCTTAAATATATATACATGTATATGTATTTATATACATATAAATGTACACAGTATACACACATTTCACGTAAATACAAACGTTTTTCATGATTAATCGATTTAACAGCCCTGATTATATCATATTTATTATATTATATATATCAAATAAACGTTATTTATTTTATATCATAAAAATATGTTTAAATATTTTTTAGCCTAGTGACAATATTGTTAATACATTTTACATGTCTGAATGTATGAAATATTTCTATATTATATTTATATTTAATACAGTTTATTATTTTATATTGAAAATAGTATTTATATCAAATAGAATATTTTATTCTGTCAATATTTGTTTTATGACAACTGTATGAAAATACATTTTATATGATATATTTATACAATATATGCAAAAACAAGCAAACAAACAAACATTTCTGTGTGTGTATAGGTAAATTTTCTTCCATGCTCACCTGGCAGTGTGTTGTAGTCATCAATGAGGAACATATGTTCACTGTCAGGGTCAGAAGCGATGAGGTTGAGCTCCCTCAGAAACTCAGCCTGTGTTGGGTCAGAGGTGTTCACGATTCCCAGCGCATACATCTCAATGTTCGCCACTTGAGCCTCACGTACTGCCATATCCAGCTTAACAGATTCTCTCTTATCCGCCTGTCCATCCGTAATGACAATGGCTACTTTTCTGACCCCGTTCCTAGCGCTGTAAAAGGCCTCTTGTGTGGCTTTGCGGATGGCAGTGCCAGTGTAGGTGCCCTCTCCCATGTAAGGCATGTTCCTGATCGCCTTCTTGACATCCTGCTTGGTCATATACCTGGCCAGGTTAAACTCCAGATGGACGTCCAAGCTGTAAAGAACCAGACCAATTCTCGTGGCATTACGACCCACTGTGACGCGGTCCACTAAAGCTGTGACAAAGTCCTTGATGATCTCAAAGTTTTCCGGGCCCACGCTTTCAGAGCTATCAATCACAAACACCAGCTCCATGGGCCTTTCCTTGCACTTAATACCACATCCTAGAAATATATGCAGTCATATCATGACACACTGGTTTTTTCATTATCAAGTCATTTGTTTTGTCATACTGAAAGTGTAAAACTCACCACAAATCTCCTTAATCAGCTTGATTATGTCTTCTCTCTGAAACATAATAAAAAAAATGACTGAATTTACAAATATTTACAATGCATATTATTGCATATTTTTCCTAAAATTAGGTCCTTAATCATCTTGATTGTCTTCTCTTTGATAAAACGCTGAAAAATGACTGAATTTGCTAATATTTACAATGCATATGTTTGCATAGTTTTCCTAAATTAACTCATTATTATAATGCATATGGTTGCATACTAAAATGTTATCATTAATCACTTTGATTACGTCTTCTCTCTGAAAAATCCTTGAAAAATGACTGAAACTACCAGTATTTGCTTTGCATATGGATGCATAGTTTTCCTAAAATTAACTTCTTAATCAGCTTGATTTTCTTCTCTTCAAAACAATCATTAAAAATGACTAAATTTGCTAATATTTACAATGCATATGATTGCATAGTTTTCCTAAAATTATCTCCTTAATTAGCTTGATAATGCCTTCTCTCTGAAAATAATTAAAAAATGACAGAATTCTAAATATTTGCAGTGCATATGGTTGCACAGTTTTTCAAAGATTAACTCAACATACAGCTGAAAAGATGCAAGTGTATTTGATCTTACCGTGAGCCCTTGTTCGCCCTTGATTCCCTGTCTTCCCTAAAGGGAGAGATTAAAACACTCATGATGTACAATGTGATTTAGTATTCACATTTAAAACTCTGTCTGCTCGTACACAAAAGATGGTTTATAGTGACTAAATGAACTCACAGCTAGTCCTGGAGTCCCTGGGTCACCCATGTCACCTTTCATTCCTTTGAAGCCCCTCTCGCCCTGCAAACCACGATCACCCTGCAGGACAGAGAGATTTACAGATGAATTAAAGGATTCGTATCATACATTTTTACTAATAATTTTAATTTTTATTCCTGATCATTTCTTGCTATTGTGCCTCTAAGACATCTATGTAAATGCCTTCTACTCATGTAATATGTGATACAGAGTGCTTCTCTTATTCACAAGCTGCATGTTTGCTTCCGAGTCTTTATGTTGCTAGTATGATCTAAACCAAAGTCTCACCTTGGAGCCTGGAAGTCCCTCTCCTGACGGGCCCCTCGGCCCTGTCACTCCCGGAGCCCCCTGATCACCCTGATGGATTTAACAAACAAGTTTATTTTCTGAACTGGTCATCATGACTTGAACACCATGCTATGTTGCAGTAGAGCTGGGCGGTATTTTGAATATTCGTGATTTTGCTTCTGATATGAAATCATGATATATAGGGTATAGTCCTTCCCCCCCAAAAAATTCTGTCATTATTTATTCACTTTAATGTTGTACCAAACCGGTATGACTTTCTTTGTTCTGCAGAGCCTACAAGAAGTTTCAACAGTTTCGGTTTCCATTGACTTCCAATATATGGGTAAAAAATACAATGGAATTCAAAGGCAATCGAAACAGTTCGGTCACCAACATTCTTCAAAATATATATTTTTTGTGTTCTGTAGAAGGAAAAGTGTCATACAGGTTTGGAACGACATGTGAGTGACCAAATAATGACAGAATATTCATTTTTGGGTGAACTATCCCTTTAAAAACTGTCTTGGTCATTTTTGAAGTACATTTTCAATTGTTTGGCTGACATTATGAAAACAAAACAACTTTTTAAAGTGTAAATACAGAAATATCCAGACTAAATGTGAAAAATATATAATTTTAGCTATATCGCCCCACCCTTTATTGCAGGTAGTTGATAGTTAACCTACTTTGTGTCCCTGAATGCCTTCCCCTGGGGGTCCTTGTGGTCCTGGAGGACCTGCTCTTCCCATGTTGCCCTGAAACAGCAAGACAGCAGAATTAATATGGGAGGAACAGACAGCTTGTCTTCCTCAATCCCCACAGCAACACAGACAGACTCCCTGTGCATGCTGTTCAGAGTTCTTGTTCATGTGGGGCATTCAGTATCACAGTCTCATTACTGTAAACAGAGAGATTCATGGGAGAGTTTATTTCAGATGAACATCAATCTTACCGGTGGTCCCTGCAGTCCTTCACCAGGTGGTCCTGGCAAACCAGGCAAACCCCTGAATCCAACATCTCCCTGAAATGAAAGTGAAGTTTTATCAAAAGCACCATTTAAATTTATTCCAACTATTTTAATGTTTCCATCATATGTGACTTAATACATTGAACTCAGTATTTCTGAAACAACTGCCACTCAATCATCAGTCTGCTTTCTTTTATCACAATAACACACTTAAGTATGAATATTAAGTATGAAGTTAAAAAAAATAAATAAATAAAAATGTAATTTTATATTACTATATACATTTTTTTCTATTATATAATATAAAATAATGTAATGTTTTCGCTAATATAAATATTTTTTAAACAAAACATTTTTGTTTTAAAGGGGTCATATGATGCAATTTCAAGTTTTCCTTTCTCTTTGGAGTGTTACAAGCTGTTTGTGCATAGATAAGATCCCCGAAGTTGCAAAGACTAAAGTCTCAAAACCAAAGAGATATTCTTTATGAAAGTTAAGATCCATCCACGCCCCCTAAAACAGCTTATTTAAACACGCCCCCACACGTCTACGTCACGATGTGGGAAGATTAGCATAACACCACCCAAATGTGTACGCAATGAAAGAAGGCAGAACTATTAATCTCGCTGTAGTATTGTTGCTGCCGCCGGCGCCATGTCCTGGAGACACTGTGTTTCATTGTGAAAGTGAAACTACTTTGTTTGGGCTTCCAAAAGAGGACACAACTAGAAATCAGTGCTTGAGTTGTATTTACAACACTGTTCCAGAACAGTTCAACCCAAATATTAGAGTGTGTGCAGTGCATTTTACGGAGGACTATTTCCTGAACCTGGGAGAGTAGCCTACAATGCCAGCTGTGCTGTTTCTATAAAGTGGGGCAATTCCAACTTTGCAAGGAGCAAACGCGAGTTTTGAGCAGTGTAGAGTAGTGCTTGTTGTTTGTCGTTTCTCCGATCACAAATGCAGACATGGTAATGTTTACGCAGCATGATGCAATGCAATGCGACGCGTAAAAAGACAGTATAAGTCATTATAATCAGTAATTATGTTCCCACTGGATGCAACAAATGCCTCGTTTATAATGGGTTTTATTGTTTTTGTCTCGTCGCACCAGGACACGGCATCACAATACGGTGAGGGGCGTAACATTTCCGTCACACGCTTGAGGTATTCGACCAATCACAATGCACTGGATAGCTGGCCAATCAGAGCACACCTTGCTTCTCAGAACGATGAGCTTTGTAAAAATCGACACGTTTCAGAAAGGCGGAGCATAGGAGCAACAATAATGTGCAGTATGTGGAAAATAATGTGTTTTAAACCACATAAACACATTGCATTACAGCAAATACACAAAATAATGTTCTTTTTAGCAACATCATATGACCCCTTTAATTCATAATCCATTTTTACAGTTTTTTTCTATCACTTTACATCCTGTTACATCCATTTTACTACTAAATGTTACTTCCTTAATGGCATCATTCACCAGGAAATTACATAATTTTTAAGTGTACTCAACAACACAAAGGTCAGTAATAGTAAAGTTCTGTGATGTTTCGTGCTACAAACTCTGAAACAGTTGGTCATGATTGATACATTTACAGAAATCAGTTTGAAAATATTAGCATTTCAAAGGATGGTTAAAAAAATAATACACAATTAACTTCAGTCCCTCACAGAGCAATGACTAACCTAAGCTCTTTATTTCCATTCTGTTCATTTCCATGTGGATAATTGTGTAGACACTGTGTTAATAATCAAGCCATATTTAATGAAGCTGAAGTGCCTTAACACATTTCTGAAAGCCACAATTTACCCTCCTACAACATCATAAATACATGAAGTGGTAAATTCACCTTTGGTCCAGGAACACCAATGCCTTCAGGGCCGGGTTCACCTGGTGGTCCTGGTAAACCAGGCAGACCCTGTGTAAAATAAGCACACATGCTCAAATACCCTGCAACAAACCTGATTAATGGGAATTATGATAAAAATGACTGAAATGTTAAGTGAAGTATGGGCATGCAGTGATGTTATATGGAAATAGGGATGTAAGAAGTTGCTTACCACTGGACCAGGGAATCCTTCACCTTTAGGCCCAAAGGGTCCGGGCGGTCCTGGGTTACCTCGATCACCCTAAATGTGATAAGGAAGGAATATCACTTCATATATACTGGTTAAATGTTTGGAATAATTACGTTATTTTAAAATGTTTTTAAAAGGAGTCTTTGCTCACCAAGGCTGCATTTTTAAATCAAAAATACAGTCAAAACAGTAATATTGTGAAATATTATTATTTAAAGCATATCAAAAGAAAAGAAAGTAGCAAAAACTGGTGTTGACACTGATAATACTAAGAAACTATTAATATTTGAGAATTCATAATAATCAATAATAACTGAGCAGCAAATCAGCATTTTAGAATGATTTCTGACGGATCATGTGACACTGAAGACTGGAGTAATGATGCTGAAGATTAATCTTTGCATCACGGTAATTAATTACATTTTAAAATATATTCAAATAGAAATCAGTTATTTTAAATTGTAATATTTCACATTATTATTATTATTATTATTATTATTATTATTATTATTATTTTCTGATCAAATAAATGTTGCCTTGGTGAGTATAAGAGACTTGTTTCAAAAACAAATTATCCCAATTGTCTATATAAAATGTTTGCTGTTTCATGATTAGCATAAGCAAAATGTCTCATTATAAATACTTTTCTTTAAAAAACATGTTTAAAAAAACTCTTTTGACCAGTAAAAAAAAGCTATATAGAGCTGCTTTATGATTGGCATAGTCAAAATCTCTTATTTCAATATATATTTTTTTCACAATCATTGCAAAACATTATAAAATCTGAGTTATTCCACACTTTTGATCAGGTATATACATATTGCTCAATCAAACTCTCTTATTCCTTTTACTCATTTTCTTAATTTTTCTACAGGTTAAAAAGTCCCACCCACCTTTGGACCAGGCAAACCGTAACCAGTCTCTCCAATCGGTCCCGGAGGACCAACGGGACCCACATCACCCTGAAGACACGAGAAGTTGAGGTCATAGCATTACTTCTCTGTTTTATTGCTAATTTGGCTATGATGAATGTGAAATAGAAATGTTCTGATTCATAGTGTTGGCAGTGGGCCATTAATACAACAACATCTCCTAGCCTGTAGGGAGTGGCACAGTTGTAGTAGCTTGGCGTTGTTACCTTTGCTCCTGCAAGAGCTCGTCCAGGTAATCCCGGCATGCCCAGCCTTCCTGGCGTACCTGGCTCTCCCTGAAAAACAACGGTGTAATGTTCCAGTGATGTAACTGCATTACTGCTAAAACTATGTGAAGAAACCACAGGCATTTATTGCATTGCTACTTCAAACAATGAGCGGTTTTGTAAGCTTGGAGTTAAAAAAATCCAGTTCTCTCTCATCTTTTTGTTTTATTTTAAATATTATTATATTTAGTTCTTTTAGTTATCCTTTATAGTTTTTATCTTTCCTTATAGAGCACAGCAGTAAGGTTCTGGAAATAGAAACCTCATTCCTTTTCTCCCTGTACTCTTTCATGTTTGCAGACATTTAAATATTTTGCAGTAAACATACACTACCGTTCAAAAGTGTTAGTAAGGTTTTCGTAAAATGATGAAAATATGATCAAATTTGATCAAAATTACAGTTAAAACAGTAGTATTGTGAAATACTATTACAATTTTAAAATAACTATTTTTGTGGAAACGGATCATTTTGATGAATCATGATGAAGTTCAAAAGAACAGCATTTATTTAAAATAGAATTATTATTTTTTTTACTTTATAAAGCCTTTACTGTCATGAATTTAATGTGTTCTTGCTGAATAAAAGTCATTTCTTTAAAAAAAAATCTTAGGCTGCATGTCCACCAAAGCGTTTTTGCTGAAAATGCCAGCGTTTGCGAATAAAATGTTTCTCCAAGCGTTATTTTTCATACCAATAATATGGTAGTCCGCCAGTTCCATCTGTTAAAGACATAAACACTCAGTGACAAGCAATATTAAAACTTCCCCAATGTTGCTCAGTCGTAGTATAAGCAGGGTGGTTGGTATTAGTCCCGCCCCTCCTCCACTGTGATTGGTTGGCTGTCTAGAAAGTGACAGTGATGAGCGCAGCGCTTTACCCAAAGTTTGAGCATTCTTCAACTCTCGGCGCCAAGGAAAAAACGCCCGAACGCTTGGTGCGAAAAAGATGCTCTCGGCACACTCCTGGCATTTTAAAAACTCGATGCTTCCATTGAGAACAATTGAAAATATACGCCAGCCTATGGAAAAAACACTTTGATGGACACGCGGCCTTACTGACCCCAAACTTTTGAACAGTAGTGTGTACTGTGTTGTAAAATATACTGTATTTTATACTTATGCTCAGTGATTATAAATCGCTAGTTTTACTGTAAGAACATTTCTGTTTCTATTAAATCATTTGCGATGCTTCATGGCATGCAAAGTTAATTATATAAGACAATCAGGCTTTTGTAATTTTTTTTGTCTGCAATTCTCTGACTTGGTTGCTTTTCTTCACAGCATAGTTATTTAACTTGTTATTTAAAACTTTTTGTAATAGAGAAAATGTTAAAATACTTCCAGAACCAATGTTGCGCTCCATTTCTTTAGTTATTCTCACCTTTGGTCCCGATGGGCCACTTATGCCAGGAGGACCTGGCAACCCTCGAATGCCACGTTGGCCTTGGTCTCCCTATTAAGATTAGAACACAGAATATCAGTCGACATATACTGTAGATAATGATGCTTAAGCCTTTTTTGACATCCACCAGATGATAATCGCAATATACTCGTACAGAAAGAAAATCTGAAAGTCTGAAGTACTGTACCTTCTCTCCTTGAGTGCCAATTCCTGGAGCCCCCTCAGATCCCCTCAAACCTGTCGCCCCAGGCTCACCCTGATGAAGAGAAACACAGTGCATTTAATATCCACTTAACTTGCCTATTTGTCTAGAGACTTGTCTAATCAGCAGAACACTCAATCTCAGTCACGTTAGATGACCTCACACCAGTCCAGACATCAGAAAGCTGAGTTACCTTTTGTCCTGGAGCTCCATCCTCCCCAGGAAGGCCAGGTACACCAGCCAGTCCTGATGCACCAGGTTCACCCTGAAGAAATAATATCAGTACTTATAGTACCATTTTATAAAGTCTTCATCGTTGTCAAAAAACTAGCTTCCATCCTAAATTTCCCATACAGTTTTGAGCCTACACCACACCGGGTTAGAGAACACAAACCTTTGGTCCAGGTTCGCCCTGCCCTCTCTCTCCCGGGGTTCCCATCTCTCCTGGTAAACCTTGTTCTCCCTAGAAAAATGGAAAATAATCAAAAGATTAAGCCAAGAATCAATTTTATATTTCCTATTACAGCTTGCCATTAATTATAATCTTTAGCCTTTTGCAGTACCAACCTTGGGACCGGGGAAACCCTCTCCTGGTGCTCCTCTTCCTCCTGGAGGCCCTCTCGGACCCTCAACGCCCTGATATTGAGAAATATTGCATTAGAAAACCCAACATATAAGATCACCAATAATAATGATAGAAATAATAAACATAGCATTAGAGCCCTGCATTTCAGCCAGGGCCTGACGGGCCCCGACTTTTTTATGTATCCATTGAAAAAAATGCAAGTGATCGCGCTGGCGTCTCCATGACCTGCAAAGCCATTCTCCGCACAAACTATTGGATACAGCGCACATTTATCTAGGTTTAACATTTAAACATTGTTATATGCTTGAACTGTTTTATGTCTATAGATTTTATTTTAGGCAAGTCGTGATGATTTGAGAGAGCTAAATTGATCAAACATAGACTATGACCAGCTCATTGTCTGCCGCTGGCCGCTTGGTTGTTACTTTAAAAAACAAAAACTTATAACAAACAAAAAATGCTTTTTTCTAAATTAACTTGATTAAAAAAACGAAATGAAATATAATCACTTTGCCATTACATACAAAACTGATTAATGGCTGAAACAGTAGTATAAGTTGTTTTGGGAGAAGGGGAAAAAAAGACAGACTGGGGTCGGTAATTCTGATGAGCTGTCAGACAAGGGCCGGGCTAGGGCCTAAATTTGAGGCCCGTGCAGGGCTCTACATAGCATTGCATTTAAGTTATTATGTTTATTGCATTTAAAACACACAGGAAAGTCTTTCTCATATATAAATCAAATGTTCAAACTGAACACAACTCTATCTATTTTATAAAATAATGCATGTCCATTCATGTACGTTTTCTTAATTCATTGGACCCTCTAAACAAGTCAAGGACAGTTAAGAACACATAAGTCAAGGACAGACATGTCGTATCACCTTTTCTCCCTGAATGCCAAGCCCTGGGAGTCCAATCGGTCCTGGAAAACCTGGAGGCCCAAGCTCACCCTGAAGACACAAAAAAGATGAGTCAGTTTCAGATAGACTAATACATCTCTAAAATCCTGAGATTTAATTTAGGGACATAATAATCTGTCTATTTTGAGCATAAGAAATGACTGGAGCTTTATTCAGTATTAGCAGGTGAGCAGAACTCATCTTTTCCCACAGTAAGTTGAGCTGTGCCGCCCTCCCATCTGCTCTTTCTCACTCTTTATTACCTTCCCATAAGTCCCCGGCGTTTAAATGGGAACTTAGGGCCAGTTTACATACTTCATTAAGCCTTTTGTGTGTCGTAGGTGGTGTGATTGTGTGAATCCCATTCATGGGCTGATATATTTACAGCCCACCTTATCGCCTTTGATTCCAGTGCCCGGCTGTCCTCTTGGTCCCTTCGGCCCCTCCAGACCCCGGTCCCCCTGTCAAACAAAAGAGGCGTCATCAACCCAGTGTCTCTGAATTGCTAGCCTCCCTTTCTCTGCCATTCGGATGCATTTACTGCATTGCATGTATTGTTTCTTCGTCTGTGGGATTTAGAAAACACCTGTTTTTCTGACTGGTAATAATACAGTGTAATCCCTCAGTGAGCCCTAATTGTTGTTTATTCACAGTGGCTCAATTTGTCTGATGGTCAGTTGCACTGATAAGGATTAAATTAGAGCTAATCTAAGATTTTTTTGATCTTGGTTTTATTTTAATTTGAGTTGTGTTGCACCAATTCATTTCAAACACCACTTAATTAACAATAATTAAAATAAAACCTACACCTGCAATGAATTTGCAATTGCGGTCTCAACTGTAAGTCGCTTTGGATAAAAGCGTCTGCAAAATGACTGAATGTAAATGTGTTATTTTTTAATATTTTAAAATGTATTATTGTCTCTAAATGTATTCTATTTAGTTTTATTTTTTAAATTTTATTTGGTTTTAGTAATTTTTGTACTTCAATTTAATATTTTAAATTAGCTTTTATTTTTATATTTGCGGTTTTCATTCTAAACTTAATTTAAGTTTTAGTAATTTTGCTATTTGTTTTTATAATTTTTATTAGTTTATCATATTTCCATGTAGAGAAATATTTTAAAAAAAATAAACATTTTTTTATGTTTATTTAGTTTTAGTTTTAAACTTTTTTAAGCTTAAGTTTTTTAAACTTAATTTTTTTCATTTTATTTCAGATTTATTTCAGTTGCTGAAAACTATTTTTAATGGTTTTAGTTGCAGCTAAAGATAACACTTATTTCTTATTGTCAAATGCATTTCATTTGTAAATGTTAGCATAAAATAAACTGATGAAAGAACATTGATAAGAAAAGCCAACTTAGTTACTTAGTTTGTAAGTATATGAAAACTAATGACAAATGCAAGATGGCTTGATTAAATGTGTTATCATTTTCGCACTAATTCCCTTAAAGATAAAGGAATATTATGAAGAGTTATGATAATGTTCACAAAACATTTGATATAGAGCACTTATGAATCCAAAGCAATAAATTTATTTTTCTGGAAAAAAATGGGTCAAAAATATTGATTAAACATCCTAAAAATGCCCCTCAGTTCATTCACTTCAAATTGATTCAAAACTTGATTTGCATCTTCATGAATACTGGATATCATCATAAATCTGAAAAATATTGAGAGATAATTTAGTTTAGCTACTGTGTGAAGGTTTTCAAACAACTCCTTGACATGAATCACATTTCTTTGATGTATTTTTTAATTTATGATTACATTTTATGCACAGTTCTGGCTTTGATGTAGACCTAGTTAGACTGCTAACATTAGACAGATTACAAAGAGTCTTATAGAAGTCAAAGAAAACAGATCCATTAAATTCTGTCTTGCATCCTCAGGCTGGTAATGCTCAGCTAATTTATCTGGAACATACAATAATTAATAGCCTTGGGTTTAGAAATGAGGATTTACCAGGGAACTTTAAGCCTCTAATGAGGTATTATAAAAATTACGTGTCTTTAATGCATTTGTTTACTTAGATCTTCTCAGATTGCCTTTGGCTGCTACAAATCTCCAGGTAGATTAAAGAGCATAGACACATTAGTGAGAACACGGCGTTTTTGGGCTAACCTTACCTTTGGACCTGGAAAGCCCTCTCCTAGTGGTCCTTTCTCTCCTTGAACCCCCTGTGGCCCTTGAGGCCCCTGATTTGATGAAGAAATGTGAGGTAAAATGTCATATAATCAATTCTA
This sequence comes from Tor tambroides, assembly GCA_021397915.2. NCBI lineage: Eukaryota > Metazoa > Chordata > Actinopteri > Cypriniformes > Cyprinidae > Tor > Tor tambroides. Next base: position 48,777 of record JAFVLL020018707.1, on the reverse strand, counting down.
TGGGTGTAAATTCAATGTGTGCTGATAAGTAAACAGTTGTGGAATCTGAATATTTTTGAATTTCTGCTTCTGTACTTACAGGCAGACCTGGCTCGCCTATGCCATGCGGACCCGGAGGACCCGGTCTCCCCTGAAATCCCATATCTCCCTACAGACGCATCAAAGACATGAACAATTCAGGAGAAAAAGTAAGAACTACTCTATAGAAAATTACAGCATATCTGAGAATCCACAACCATTACCATCCATGTCATCGAAAAAAAATTGCACAATGAAAATCACCATTTATTCACCTTTTATTCAAACTGAGCAAAAATATGCAATTTGGTGCAGATGCTGATATTTATAAGGCCAATTCTTATTTCTTGAAATGAATTCTTATGGCTTGAAATGTAAATTAGATTTTTACAACAGTATAACAGACTACTTACATAAATTCAATATAATGTAAATATCAGTTTTCACTCTTTATCTCCCCCTTTGTAGTTTCAAAACATGTAATGCAATGCAATACAATGATGATGGAGAGACTAGACAACTACGTTCCTCAAAAGCTACTTTTTGATACTTTTTTAATATGATTTTTCTAATGAATGATATATGGATAGTTAAGTAAACCTACGTTGCTTCAGTCCAGTAAATATTACTAACAATATAAAAGCTATTCTTTTGCTTACTTTATAAAAATCAGTAAAGATTTCACAGCAAAAACACACTTAAACCCTGAGCTGATGATGGACATTTGTACAATTATACTAAAAGGACTTCTACTTGCTAAAAAAGTATAAACCTCAATCGGAAAACAGAGGGCATGTTGTAGATTGTGTGCAATGGTTTTTAAGTAAAGTTTTGTTAATGCTGATCATATAGAGGCCTTAAAAATTTGTTTGACAAATATGATACAGTAGGCTTTGTATGGTTCATGGTGAAGGTGGCTCACTGACTATGGAAAGTCAAAGGAAACAAAAAACATCTTAAACCACCCTAAGGAGGTTTGCTGGTCTAAGCTGGTCTTACATCTCAGCCAAGCTGGTGTTATGATGGTTTAGCTGGTCTCCTAGCTGAAATATGACTAAAACTCAACTAAACACACTAAACCCAGTAAATCAGCTTAGGCATTTTCCCCAGCTTCCCCATTTTCCCCAAGTCCTTTTGTTTGCTGCGATTTTGGAGAATTTAAGTCAAGTCAAGTCAAGTCAAGTCAAGTCACCTTTATTTATATAGCGCTTTTAACAATACAGATTGTGTCAAAGCACTTAACAGTATCAAATTGGAGGACAGAGTGTCAGTAATGTATAATAATAAGATTAAACACTCAATTTTCAGTTAAAGGCATTTCATTATTGAATTCAGAGATGTCATTGTCTAGCTCAGTTTAGTTTAATTAGTATCTGTGAAATCATGTTGTACCAAATTTAAGTGAATTTGCAGTCAAAAAGGTAAATGCGGCTGACCTTTGGTCCGGGAAGTCCAATTCCACTGTCTCCCTGAATTCCAGCTGGGCCAGCAGGGCCGCGCTCACCCTGTGATTAATTACAAACAAAAACAACAGATTAGATACATCTAATTCATTAAACATCACATTCATAAGAGAAATGAGAGAAATCAGGTCTCATGTACGTATGTATTTACTTAAAAGGATAGTTCATCCAAAAATGAAAAATGTGTCATAATTTTTTTTACTCTCATGTTGTACCAAACCTGTTTCTTTCATTTGAAGAATGTTCATTTGTTGCTGGTAGCCACTGACTTCTATGGTATTTTTTTTCCATACTATGGAAGTCAATGGCTACCACTGTTTGCCATCATTCTTCCAAATGTCTTCTATTGTGCTAAAGAGAAGGAAGAAATTCATACAGGTTTGGAACAACAATGAGAGTGCGTAAATGATATATAAATCATTATATAAATATATATATCACCTCAGAACTACTAAAAGTAATCTTTGTAATTGGGGAATTAAAGTCGGAACCAGAACCGTTAAATTATTTACGATGCCTGTCCATATTTAGGGTGCTTAAGTAGCATCGCACCATCTGTAGAATGTTATTATGGATTATGGCCTTGTATTTTGGCCAGAAGTGACAGTATATAGTAAAATCGTCTAAATGATGGATTTGCTTTTTTACAAATACGCAGCCTTGCACTTCATAAGATGTAAATTAACGGACTGTATTTGTGAGGATTACTTGTGGATTATTGTGATCTTTTTATCAGCTGTTTGGACTCTCATTCTAACGGCACCCATTCACTGCAGAGCATCCATTGCTGAGCAAGTGATGTAATGCAACATTTCTCCAAATCTGTTCCCATGAAAAAAACAAAAAACTCATCTACATCATGGATGGCCTGAGGGTGAAAACATTTTCAGCTAATTTTCATTTTTGGGTGAACTATTCCTTTCATTTTCGACCAGGAGTTGAACCATATAGAGATGAAATGTTGTCAGAAAATACAAAATACAATCCAATTTAATCAAGTAGGTCAGTGCAAGAAGTCACAAATCTGCTCATGACATTTACAATATCCCCTTACTGTGCTGCCTTTCCACAGGCTGAAATTCTCTTTGTTCACGTCACCTGCGTGTCTGTGCATGAATTTATACTTTGCACAGCATTTTTCCATCATGCACATTTCTACTGTTATTAGCTTCCAGGTCAATAATCTCAGACCACCCATAGTCCATTTGGTGACCTGACAAGCACTTTCTAGCATCTCATTGGTTGACTGGTTTATTATCGCGGTATCATCTATTTTTAGATGATAAACAGGAAGTACAAAAAAAATTGTCTTTCATGACGGTCTGTGACACTAGTTTTGTGAACCTGTGCATGTATGAAGAAGGATCCCTAATTAGTGAGGACATCTGCAGAGGTGTCTAAACCTCTGAATGCTTCTTGCAGTTAAATTAAACAAGGGGAAACTACTGGCAGAGCAGCAGACCTCTATTAAAGGAAAACCAAAACATGTCAAAACACGTTCATTCATCTTCGCCCCCTTTTTGAGCACAAGTGCAAGGCATGCTTATACTAAATTGGATGCAGTTTGTGAACCCTTTGCACTTCAGGCATAACCATGGTCTCTTTTGAAAGAAGACACTTAGAGGATTTGGTCTAACATACAGGATTAGTTCACCTAACAATTCAAATATCTTATTTACTCATCCTCATGTTTTTTTTTTTTCATTGGAATCAATGACAAAGGAGAAATTTCAAAGAATTGCATCTATTTTCAATATAAGTTCATTGCCAAAGTCAATGTAAAAAAAAGCACCATTAAAGAGCCATAGAAATAGTGCCAAGATTCCTAAAGTCTTGCAATACACCATTGTCAGGGTCATTTTGACAGGAATGAAAACGAGGGATAAAATTACTTGTGTTTAATGTATTGTACTATTATTTAAGAACATACCAACTATTCAGCTGAAGAAACTTCTTTCTAAAAAATCTTTCAGTATATAACAACTCCAAAAAACAGTTTTGAAAGTTATGAGCTGTGAAAATGATGTGATCTAGGAGGACCGTGACACAGTGTATGCCATTGTAAAGACTGTAAGTCTGTCCCTCACAGCTTCATTTTTATTCATGTAAAAATCAATATGTCGTCTAACCTGATTAACGTCTATAGCTTTCTGTATGTAAACAAATGAAAAATGTTATTAACTTTTAAATATTTGTTGTTACTTGCTTTGTGTTCCACAGAAACATAATAATAATAGCATACGGGTTTAAAACAACATGAAGAGCAAATAATGAAAGAAATTAATTGTTGGATGAACTATTCCTTTAAAAGTATGACTAAAACAAGTAAGAAAATCTTGAATGCATTGTAAATGGATGCATAAAATATTTTTCCTTGTCAAGGCCTAGAAACATAATGGAGTGAAATCCAAAAGTCTGTCTGTATTCTGCACCTCCTGTTACCTTCAGAGTGCATCATTTAGTCAGAAATGGACATAAATGATAATTCCTTCTAAAGAAACATGAATGCATCAATATTTCTCATTCATTTTGGCTAGAACATTCTAATGGATTTTATCTAATGGATATAGCAAACAAACAAGCTTCCAGTGCGTGGGTTTTCTCATGCACAATAGCATGCCGAATAAGCAATGGCTTCTGGAGTCATAGGAGACAGTGAAACTTTTCCAGGTGTGCGTGTTAAACATGATGAGCTGAAATTTTCAGGATAATGGTTTGTGATTATAAGCCACAGACCTTCTTTCCCTGTGGGCCTTCTGGTCCGATGTCACCCTGTGGTCCTGGTAAACCCTGCAGGGGAAACATGAAAGTGTATGTTACAGTGTCTAGCATGAACATTTGAGTCTCTAGGACATTATCTGTAGACACCAAAGCATTATGCTGCTTTACAATACAGTAAAATGTATGTTTAATCATATGTTGGGGGAAATTGTGTTTAAACACACAACATGTGTTTAAACATTTACCTCCTTTGAAATATATTGAAGCCCGTTTCCACCACGGGATAAAAAAAAAATAGGTAATTAGTAACTGCAACCTTTTATCTCACTATTCTAACTTTTTTTTTCTCTCACAAATTCCGAGGGAGAAAAGTCAGAATTGTGAGATAAAAACTCCAAATTCATTTACATTATATCACACATTTCTGAGTTTTATATATAACAATTCTGAGTTTACATCTGGAAATTCAGTTTTTTTTCTCAGAATTGCAAGACAAAAGTCTGAATTGTGAGCGAAACTCAAAATGACTAGAAAAAAGTTCTCATTGTGATATAAAATGTCGCAATTACCTTTAAAAAATTTAAATCTTGTGTTGGAAACAAGCATTCTTAAAAATAAACTCTCAAATTTAGTTTGAAATAAATGAATGGAAAGTTTTTAGTTTGAAATACATGAATGGTACAAACATCTGTCTCAGGTGATCTAAATAAGAGTGGTCAATGCTAAATACAGGTGTAAACGCTCACTCAAACCACATTTGCATATTCAAAAACGAATGACCACCTATTCACCTGTCAATAAACTACACACTGAAAAGAATCTGGGGTAGGATTTACTTTTAAACAATTCACATTCAGAAATCGCTATTACATTTCACAAATAATTTACAACTATAAAAAAACAATTTTTGTTACAACACTTTAAAAGTTAAAGGCTTTAAACAACAGGTATGGCTTTAAAATAAAACAACTGTAAACGGTAAACAATGTGATTAAACATTTTTTTATATACATACGCATATGTTTAAATATAAAGACAGATTTATTTAAAAATAAATATGAAATAAATGAATAGTCAGACCCACCTGCAGACCTCTGGACCCTTGAGTACCAACTGGACCTTCAGGACCCTATCAGATGGTGCAATATAAACAAATTTAGCATTTGAAAAATGTACACTATGATTGTGTTCACAACATATTGGAGAAGTGTGCAGAAACTTCTGAAGGGTTACGCACTCTGTCTCCTTTGATTCCTGGAGTGCCACATTCTCCTCTTTCACCCTGTAGACGGTCAGAAAAAAATCATAGTCGTGACAGTCTCATATGCTTCATTATATATATATTATTAATAGGTGCAGGGATTTAGTACCTTCTCTCCTTTGTAGCCTGGTTTCCCCTGGGAACAAAACAGTAAGACATTATTCATAGTATGCATGCATTCATTCATTCATTCATTCATTCATTGTTGCATATTGGTCAATGATGTGACACTAATCTACAACCCGAATTCCGGAAATGTTGGGACCTTTTTTAAATTCGAATAAAATGAGAACTAAAAGAATTTCAAATCACATGAGCCAATATTTTATTCACAATAGAACATAGATAACATAACAAATGTTTAAACTGAGAAATTTTCCTATTTTATGCACAAAATGAGCTCATTTCAAATTTGATGCCTGCTACAGGTCTCAAAATAGTTGGGACGGGGGCAACAAAGGGCTGAAAAAGCAAGAAATTTTGAAAAGATTCAGCTGGGAGAACATCTAGCAACTAATTAAGTTAATTGACATCAGGTCTGTAACATGATTAGCTATAAAAGGGATGTCTTAGAGAGGCAGAGTCTCTCAGAAGTAAAGATGGGCAGAGGCTCTCCAATCTGTGAAAGAGTGCGTAAAAAGATTGTGGAATACTTTAAAAACAACATTCCTCAACATCAAATTGCAAAGGCTTTGCAAATCTCATCATCTACAGTGCATAACATCATCAAAAGATTCAGAGAAACTGGAGAAATCTCTGTGCATAAGGGACAAGGCCGAAGACCTTTGTTGGATGCCCGTGGCCTCCGGGCCCTCAGACAACACTGCATCACTCATCGGCATGATTCTGTCATTGATATTACTAAATGGGCCCAGGAATACTTCCAGAAACCACTGTCGGTAAACACAATCCGCCGTGCCATCTGCAGATGCCAACTAAAGCTCTATCATGCAAAAAGGAAGCCATATGTGAACATAGTCCAGAAGCGCCGTCGTGTCCTGTGGGCCAAGGCTCATTTAAAATGGACTGTTTCAAAGTGGAAAAGTGTTCTATGGTCAGACGAGTCCAAATTTGACATTCTTATTGGAAATCACGGACGCCGTGTCCTCCAGGCTAAAGAGGAGGGAGACCTTCCAGCGTGTTATAAGCGTTCAGTTCAAAAGACAGCATCTCTGATGGTATGGGGGTGCATAAGTGCATACGGTATGGGCAGCTTGCATGTTTTGGAAGGCACTATGAATGCTGAAAGGTTTTAGAGCAACATATGCTCCCCTCCAGATGAAGTCTATTTCAGGGAAGGCCTTGTGTATTTCAGCAGGACAATGCAAAACCACATACTGCAGCTATTACAACAGCATGGCTTCATAGTAGAAGAGTCCGGGTGCTGAATTGGCCTGCCTACAGTCCAGATCTTTCACCTATAGAGAACATTTGGTGCATCATTAAACGAAAAATACGTCAAAGATGACCACGAACTCTTCAGCAACTGGAAACCTATATCAGGCAAGAATGGGACCAAATTCCAACACCAAAACTCCAGAAACTCATAACCTCGATGCCCAGACGTCTTCAAACTGTTTTGAAAAGAAGAGGAGATGCTACACCATGATAAACATGACCTCGTCCCAACTATTCTGAGACCTGTAGCAGGCTTCAAATTTGAAATGAGCTCATTTTGTGCATAAAATTGTAAAATTTCTCAGTTTAAACATTTATGTTATCTATGTTCTATTGTGAATAAAATATTGGCTCATTTGATTTGAAATTCTTTTAGTTTTCATTTTATTCAAATAAAAAAAAAAACGTCCCAACATTTCCGGAATTCTGGTTGTACTGTCTGTATTTATTAAATTATTAAATTATTATTTTTATACAATACATACATACATATATTATTATTATTATTATTATTATCATTATTATTATTATTATTATTATTATTATTATACAATACATACATACTTAACAACACATTTTAATTTGTGAACTAAGATTAATTTTAATGTTTTTTTGTAGGCTTAAAGTCTCAAAAATGTCTAGGTGGTGTAAAACAATCTTGGACATTTTTTAAAATAGTTTGAAATAATCTTAATAATTAACTTAAACTTAATAATTAATGTTACAGTAACATTTTTGTTTTAAAATAAAAATAAATTTTGTCTTCCAAATAAAAGTCAGTGTTATATAATAACATTTTGTCACAAGAAAACCATAAAACAGGAAATGACATCACCACCAACATGGTCAGTGATTTTTTAAAAAAATTTTTATAGTTAATATTTTTATCTTTAATAATTGATAATTAGTTAGTACAAATGTGTAATTAGTTCACATTTGCAAATAATGGAACTTGAATCATTAATAATAAATATTTATATGTATTATATTCAGATACATACACACACATACATTGTATACAGTATATATACACTATAAAGTAGTGTGTGTGTGTGTGTGTGTGTGTGTGTAAAATGTAAAATAAATATATATATATATATATACACACACACATATATGTAAATAAACATGTAAAATAGAAAAAAAAAAATTCACAATACTTTAACCGTTTTTAAACAAAATTATTATTATTAATTATTATTAAGTTGTGTACAATATCTGATTACTCTTTTCTTGATGATTACACCACCTGACATTTTTAGGTTTAGAAAACCTTTTTTTCTTTTTTCTTTTTTTTTGTACATACTTGTTTCATTTTACCCAATATTTTTTCAATCATTCAGTCATGTAGCACAATACTTGACGATTAAGCAGTGATTTTGTGACCCTGCTTCAGCCCCTCACCTCTGTACCCTCACGACCAGGAAGTCCACTCAAACCAGGATCACCCTAACAAGAGCACAAAACAAGTATTTTTCAGAAAGGGTTATAAAATACGGTTTGTCAGTCTTGATTCCTGTACAGTTAATTATGAGAAAGTTTTTATGAAATCTAAAGTAAAAATATGAAGTGACAAATACACAACAATATAAATAACCATCAGCTTCCTCATCACATTTCCCATGTGCATCCACAGAAGCAAGCACACGGCAGAGAGAATGATAGATAGACAGCAGTAATAAAAACAAAATACTGACCTTTTGACCTTTAGCCCCAGGGGTTCCATCCTCACCTGGGCGACCCTTCTTTCCCTGTGGGGGAAATAGGAGAAAGTGAGAAGCAATGTCAACTCCACCCAAAATGTTTGCTCAATAGAAAAATGAATGACCTCATATGTCTGATGGGTTTATTAGACCCATAAAACTAACCAATCAAAATTCAGTGCATGCACTTAAAGGGATAGTCTACCCAAAAATGAAAACCTGTATGCATTTCTTTCTTCAAAAGAAGATACTGTATTTTGGAGAATGTTTGTAATCAAACGGTTTCAGGTCTCATTGATTTCCATTGTATGGACAAAAATACGGAAGTCAATGGGACCGGAAACTATTTGGTTACCAACATTCTTCAAGCTATGTTCCTTCGTGTTCCACAGAAGAAAGAAACTCATACAGGTTCGGAATGACATAAGGGTAAGAAAGTTATGACAATTTTTGGATGAAATATCCCTTTAATTTTCATAGAGGACACATAACAGCAGTTTGGCAAGTGACCTCAAGGTTTTATTTTGTTAGTGTTGGTTTAGCATTGTTAAGGAATTATACCACCTATAAGGAATTTATGGCTTTTTTTTTTTTTTTTTTTTGCTAAATATTTCAATTAAAAAATATTTAAAAGGTAATTGTTTTTTTAACCAGTTCAAATGAAACAATTCTTTAAAATAAATCAAACAGCACTATGAATGAACAAGGACAGCCTGGATTTTGAGTTTATTATACGAGTTCACCTGGCACCTGGTCAGTGCTAAAACTGCAGGCCAGAGGAGGTTAAACTAATGAGAACAATTACTGAGGCATGTAATTTATAATCATGAGAATGTATGGAATCCCAGAGAGGTGAAAGCACCTGGATAATGATGGTTAGGCGTCTGTCAATGAATAACTGACTCTAACATGATCCGGCCTTCTACACACTACAGGTTAGCATTGTAAACCATGTTAAAAGAGTAATCAGTTTCATATAATTTCATCTCAAGTCAGTCTGAATATGTTCAGTGCATCTATGTTATCAAACTTAATTCAAAGTGGTAATTTTGAAGACTGCATATAATTCTGCAAATGACACAACGGCATGCATTTTGTGTCTCAAAAAAGCAAGAAAAAAATGCTAAATAACTGCAAAAATATATATATTACTAAGGCTATTAACCCATCATTGGCAGGTGTGGCAAAACCTTAATTTTGGACCCGTAGGTGTTTGAAAGTCAAGGTTTTCATCCAAAACATGCAATTACATTCTCTTCACTTTCAACAGTCTGAACATGAAGGAGACTTCTTTTGAGGGATCTTATTTTGTGTTTTGCCCAAGGTGGTGCTGAGGGGTCCTGACAAAGACGATAATTATCCTGACTTTTACAAAGTAAAGCAGTTATCCAAAATGCCAGAATCATGCCTGTCTCTTCCCACTGTTGACATTCCTCAAAGAATCCGTACCTCTTAGGAATAGAAAAAAGGAGAAAAATTCGCCTGTGGGCTCGCATGGAAACACCGTCCCATGTTGGAAGCAGTTTGAAGTGAAAGTACTTACCGCCGGGCCGCTGGGTCCTCTCTCGCCCTTCTCACAAGCACACTTCGGGGACAGAGGACACTAAATATAGAGGAAAGAGAGTAAATGGAAAAATCCATTTTATTTCAATAAGGCAGAGATGGGGAAAAACTACTTTCTGGCAGAAAAAAACAGTGTGTGTGTGTGTGTGTATATATATATATATATATATATAAACTAGATACATAATAATTCCGTGTAGAGACTCACATCAGTGAGTCATCTTTCAAATCAGTTTATTTCATTTGCTAATCTGAGTGAACTGGTTCACTAGAATGAATCAGATTTTCTTACTCTACACTATACAGCGTATGGGAGAATAATTAGCTATTCCTCAACACTGCAGTAATGCATAATATCATAAAAGACTTTTAATATTATTTACTTACCCCATCGTTTGCCAGCTGAGCCTGTGTAGAGAGTAACAAGAGGAAAATTAGATTCTGTCCAAATTTTAGCTGATATATTATAATCGCTGCTCTTTGGCAAGCCTTTCATTTGTGCAGTTTGGGTAAACAGTATGAACAGTTAATATCAGGCCATACATTATATAAATCTCCCAGAGCAACAAATGTGATTAAAGGAAACAGTGTCATTTAACATGCCTAGTCTCGCTTTACATTGGAATTATATCAAAGTGTTTCTGCACAAATGAGAAATATGAAACATGCTTTAACATATCAGTATAACAGCAGGAATGACAACAAGGATTTATGGAATATATAAACCCAGATGCATGTCAAAAAAGCCACAACAGGACATGTTTACTCTAATTATAGTAAATGAAGTGTAGAAAGGCTAATCATTAGGTGTCAGGGGTCCCAAAACACTAGAAAAACAGCACATAATTATTTTATCTTCTGTGTGTCCAAATACTTCGCAAATACAGTGTCAAATGTGGTTAGCTGGTCTTATCTGCTTTAAACTGGTTTAAAAGGTCTCCCAGCCTGACCAACTGGCAAGTCCAACCCTAAAAACCAGCCAACTAAGACCAGCAAACCGATTTTCCAATTATTAATTTTGATATTCATTTTGAATGATCTCCATACCATTTTTGAAAATCCCAACATTAACTGTTTACTCTGTCAGCGTTTAAAACACAGCATAAGAATAACTCTTTTGAATCGGCAATTTGATTCTTAGTGAATCAAACAGCACAACAAATAACTCTTATGAGTCAACTCAGTTCTTTAAATGAGTCCTTCAAAAAGATTCAGACGTTTGAATCAGTCTGAGGGATCATCTGAATGGACCCAATAATAATAATAATAATGTAAAAGAAGATACCCAAGGGTGTACATAGAGACAGTTGGCTGCTTCTCTGCTGGAGAAGTGTTAGTAGCTTGTAACTCTTATAATGCTTTCACTCTTGAACAAGCCCAGACAGATTCAGGAGACTTTTGCATTTCCTGAACTCATTTTAGGGAAAAAAAAATGGTTACACTTTATTTTTAGGTGTCCTTGTTACAGTGTACATTTACTTACTATGTGGTAGGATTAGGGTTTGGCTTAGGGTTACTTGCGTACTTATGCATTATTTATTGTTATAATAGTAAGTACAATGTAACTTGTGTAACAAGGACACCTTAAAATAAAGTGTTACCAAAAAAATCTTTGGAATGGATTTAAACATGGTAAACAATAATAAATGAAGCTGAATATACCCTTATTGGTAGCCAAAGCCAAAATAATGAACACAAATATACTCAAGTTGCTGGAATGAGTAGAATTTGAGCAGTTCCAAGAAATTTGTGAAGAATTTTGTGTGGGCCTGCCTCTACATACAGTGTGAGAGCATAATGAGTGATTGGCCAAACCATACTTACAATCTGAATTATGACTTTTTCCATGACGTTCGTGTCCTGTAGATTATAGAGGAATTTGGTGGCTGGCGTACTGGCCAGCAGTCTCAGGTTTGCTGTGTTGGCAGGTTCATTGGCGCCACGGGTGATGCCAATGGTGAAGACCTTCACGCCCTGGTTCTTTGCGTCAGCCATAGCAGAGAAGATATCAGGGTTTCTGGGATGAAAAGTCCCGTCTGTGAGGAGCAGAGCGATCTTGATGCTTTCTGGGCTCGATTCTTCCAAAAATATCTTGGTCATGTTGGTGATGGCGTAGGTGGTGTAAGTGCCGTGGCCGATGTAGGCCATCGGAGCGATGCTGCTCTTGAAGTTCGCCGAGCCTTTCCACTGTTTGAGGGTCTGCTCGATAATGACATGGCTGCTGTACTGAAGCAGGGCCGCTCTCCAGCTGAGTTTGCGACCTGTGTCCAAGCGGATGCTCTGGAGGCCTTCTATAATGTCCATAGTGAACTTTTTCTCCTGCTGGTGGTTGTCCTTGGCCGTCTCTGAGCTGTCCAGCAGGAAGGCCAACTCCAGACCGCAGTCCTCATCCAAGATGGCTGATGCCAGAGCATGGGGAAGAAAAGGGAAAGAGCAGAGTTAAAGAAAGATTCAACTATTATACAGTTGGGTAAATTCAGAATGACAGGCAGGAATTTACTGAGTTCCAATTCGAAGAACTTCAACACAGTCAAACAACAAAGGAAATTCATTGTCCACCATATGTTTTGTGACAAAACATAAATAAATATATGATTCATTTTGACTAATTATTAATTTGCTCCCTGTTGTGTAGAATATGATTCAGCGTATTTCTCTGTACTAAGTTTAATATCGTCATTAATTAACACAGCTATCAACGCCACAAAATGGCCAACACTTAGTTTTCAGATTTATAAAAAATAAATATTAAAAATTGATATATAACACAATCAAAATTTATATAATAAATATTTAATATTTTATAAAATATTGTGTAAATTAGATATATTACATATACTGAGTAAAATAAATAAATAGATATGTAATATTTCATAATATATTGGGTAAATTAGACCATTGTGGGAAATTAAGTGTTTTGTAAAGTGAAAGTCAATTTATTATATATTAAAAAAAATTAATAAAATATATTAGTCAATAATAAAATAATGTTTGTATGTTTATGTGTTGCCGGAAATAATATCTAATATCTAATATGTTGTACGTAAGATAACATTCATAATGCATATTAAGAAAAAATAAATATCTTATAAAATATTGAATAAATTAGATATATGTACTGAGTAAATTAGATAACTAGATATAATATTTTAAGTAAACTACATTATATACATATACATATATACAGTGTACATAAATATATGTATAACATATATACATATACATATTAGATATATTGAGTAAATTGGATAAATGATAACTTTTTGTAAAATAAATAAATTAGATCATTGTTCATAATGAACTGATCTATAAAATAAAAGTTTATTTATTTAAAAACAATCAAAAAGTAGACTGACTGCAGCAATATGCATTTCTTTGCATGTCATTCCATTTTTCATGCTTCATTAAATTCAAATTCCAGAATTCCAGTTCTGCATCCTTACATCTTCAATTCAGTTGGGAATCTAAAAGGCAAATTCACTTCTAAATAGTTTCTGAATAGTGCTCAGCACTGCCATTTATCTAGCTATTTGTCTTTTTTTTTCTGAAAAAGTTACATTATTCCACAATGTTTCAGAAAATGTCAATGTTGTCTTAAAAAAAAAAAAAAAGGACTCTAATCCTCTAAGTCTCCTAATGATCCTTTTTGGACTCTTGAAGCAATGCAATCTGTCATCTGATCTTACATTGAACACAGCCGCTCATCAGTCTTCATGTCACCAGTGACAAGACATGGCCTACCGGGTCTTATACAGATATGAATAAATCATGTTCATGTTAGGAGAACTGAATGCCTCAGGGCACCAAAATCACTACATCCAGACACATCCTCCTCCTAGACGGCCTTTAAATATGCTGCTAGTATGTCTAGTATGTCCTGACATGACATTGCATGTTTAAGGCATAAAACTCGCTTTATGTTTTTTAGACAGGATGAGATGCACTGATGGTGACCCATGAGTTTATAGCTCATACATAGTAAAGAAGAGAAACAAATATCCTTATTAGGTGTCAAGAATAACCACATTTATGGTTTAAAGTCAACATCAAATGCATTTACACCCCATTGGCAAATTTGAGTGAAACAGGATATTCAATAAGAAAACATGTAGGACAGGACTTGATTTTATCCGTTGACAATTTATTGGATCATTAAAAATCAACAATATCCACAACAGACTTACTACAAATTAAAACAATCCATGCATACCGTCACACAACAAAGAGACGCCTCACCTTGACCCTCATGTTTCTGCAGAGCGGCTGCCGTCTGTCCTCTAGTCTTAACTCTTGTTGGTCCAGTTTTTTCCTCATAGAAATCCTGAGCCCAAACGCTCAGTAAAACAAAACACAACACAGACCAGCTCAACGTATGAGCCATGACTGCCACTCCTGCAAAAATCATAATATATTAGAAACTCGAAAAGAACATGTCCAGATCACAATTTACCCCAAAATCAAAAGAGGAAAATAACATTTTGCATGAGGGGAATTAAGCTTATTTTAAGGCCATTGATTGTTATTTTCTTTATTTTATTACATTACAAAACCATTTATAATACTAAATTTTAACAAATTGCAGCAATGCTTAAATGTCATAAAAATAATATCACTTGCAATGCAAAAAGATATTTTTTTCTCATTTTCTTTATGCAAAACACATTTTCTTTTTCTGCAAGATCGTATTTCATGCCAAAATCAAAGGACAAAAATTAGACATTATATTTTGCATGAAGAGAATTTAGCTTAGTTCGAGGCCATTGACTGTATATATAAAATGGCAATAAGAAAAAAAATTAATTAGTGTGAAAAAATATGGAAAAATACATACTATTTACAGAACATGAAAGTATTTGTTGCATTTATTTCCTTTAGTTTAATACATTACAAAATATTTATAATAATGCAAATGTAAAAAATTGTAAAGACAGCATGCTTAAATGACATGAAAATATCACATGCAATACAAAAAGATAATTTATTCTCATTTTCTTTGTGAATTAATGCATTTTTTTCCTCAAACATGAATCAATAAACCATTAACAATTTCCAAGGGCACATAAAACCTTTAACTCACACTGATATTATTTTTTATACAAACCTGCTTGGCATGTACTTTACATTATGGTATATTACCTTCCATAGAGACTTTATTACCCGACTAAAAATGCAAAGCTCAAAGACAGCAATAAAAGAAAGGCTCATATTTTTATTAGATGTTGAAAAGTGACTCACCTTTGGCAGCAAAGCCTCTTGCCACAAGCGAGCAGCGCAGGTGTGCAGCTCAGCGTTCCTCAGGTGACGTGTGAGTGAGTGAAGCAGACTCTGAAGTGAAGGGCACTTCTGCCTGATTCAACAGAAGTAGACGCCGTTCTGTCACAGCCCATCTCCCTCCCACTTTTTAGGGGAGGAGGACCCACCAAACTCTTTAGTAGTTCTGCATGTCTCCCCTCAAGATTGCAGAGAGAGTGAATCTAAATGCATACTGCAGTAAGCACTATAGATGTGTCTCATGTACCTTTTCCAATTATTTCATTTAAAAAAAATTCACGCTCAAAAGATATTTAGATTTATGTATTTGAATTGCACATCAAATTTCCTTCTATTTGGATTACACCGTTTTAACATACAGAAACTTAATGTGATGCATACTTTTCAGTCATACATAAATGAAATGGTAAAATTTCTAAAAACTTAACGTGGTTTGAATGCACAATAGCCAGGTATATATATTTACCATCAATTAATCCAATTTGTTTCAATCTCATTCACTGAATATTGCTTATTCCACTGCTTTTAAGCATTTTAACTGAATTTATTGAATTGTTTTTACAATTAACAGATTTATGCTGATTCTAAACCATTTGAATTAATGCACTTTGAAAATATGCAAATTTAAATAAAATCAAAGATGCAAATAGTTCAACTACACCAGGATTTTTTTGAGTGCAGAAATCTTATCTGTTTGATTTGATTGACAAATATGCATCACATTAAGTTTATTAGTTCATGTTAAAGCTGTGTAATCCAAATGGATGACATTTTATATGCAATTCAAATACATAAATCTTAAATTTAAGCCTAAATATTATATTAAGTTCATTAAAGGCATAACTGATCCACAAAGGAAAGGTCTGTCTTCCAAATTTCCTGTCTTCCACAGTTTGTCATGAAACCGATTGCAATAGCATGACTTCAGAAGACATGCAATATAGCTCACGAGTCTTAATATGGATTACTTGTATGCTTTTGTTCTGCTTTTTGGACCCAAATCATTCATGATGAACTGTCATTGTGAAGTGAATTTGAAAAGATATGCGGATGTACAGAATACTGACAGAACTATTCTGCTGAAACTGCTGGTTTGAGCTTTTATTCAACAAGACAGACTCAAGATATATGAGACGAAGCAAACAAAGGGGAATATGGGTGGAGTTAGTTTTACAAGTCTTTAGTCTTTCTTCAGACATTCCACTAGATGCTACTGTGGTTGTCATGGTGATCAGAGGGCTTGACCTTATCTAGTCTTTTCTTTAGCATTGTCCCGTCCCTCTGTCCAGGTCATCAGGGGTGTTGCACTGACCTAAAATACCACCACAATGTGAGAAAGTGAGATCAGCCTTGCGTTCTGAAAGAAATACTGAGCTGTTTCCACAAAACTATGGTGTATATACTACTGTTCAAAAGTTTGAGTTGTTGAGTTGAGTTATTATAAAATATCATTACAATTTAAAATAGCTGTTTTCTATTTGAATATATTTTAAAATATAATTTATTCCTGTGATACAAACCTTTTCAGTGTCACATGATCCTTCAGAAATCATTCTGATATGCTGATGCCAATTTTTAATACAACTGCATATTTGTGTGTAAACTGTAATGCATTTTCTTCAGCATTCTCTGATGAATAAAAGTTCGAAAGAACACCGTTTATTTGAAATAGAATCTTTTGCAACATTATGTCGTTACTGTCACTTTTAATCAATTTAAAAGTAAAAATGTAATATTTATAGTATTTCTTTTTTTTTTAAAAAATGTATGGCCTCAAGCACTATTTGATAAAAGACTAACAAAACAGAAACAGATGTTCACTAAATAGTCTCATAAATTATTTATAATAATGAGAATAAATTATTTTTCCACTTTACGGATAGAGCTGTTCATCTTATAAAATGCACAAACAGAAAAATAGCAGTATGGCAACAAAAAAGAAAAGAGGAATGTTTGCACAGTTTATATATCATCTGGGGCATTTTTATCACTTTTGGTGCCATTTCACCCCCGAGTCCTTGTTGGTTTCTGACCCGAGTGTGAGCGTATGTGACCTGTGACCAAAGTGCAAGTATGATACAAGTGTTTGCATGTCCAGAAGCCAAGGCTCTTTTCTTCAGCTGTGCTGTGGGTGACAGGGATTTCAGTTTCAGACTCCGCAGGCTATGACTGACACTCTGGAATGCTTTGTTTCTGCAGCAGCACATTTTACCCTCTCAATACCATTGTGAACCATAAATAAGGATTATGGTAGAAAACTATGAATGTAAGAAATCAGAAAAGAAATATCTTCACGTCATGTCAAATTTGTTATTTTAGTCAGTTATACTCACCTAAAATGGCATCTGTTTTTAGTCAATTCCCAGTGATAACATTCTTAGAACTTTGGCTAGATTCTCTGAAAGTTCTGAACAAATGTTCTTCCAGTAACATTATTAGATGTTCATTCAAAGTTTTTTGGTGTTTAATAATGTTCTCAAAATGTTAGCACACACACACAAATTATTTGTGCATTGTTTATAGTTATTTTGTAGAAACATTAATTGGATGTTCGTCTAACATTTCTAAACTTGTTTCATAATGTTCAGAGAACATTCAAAGGCAAAACTCTTATAATGTTTGCAAAATGATAAAATGGAACATTCCCTTTACATATCCAAGAAAAAAAGTTTTTGAAAAATGTAAAAAAAAACAACCGAATTCCGGAAATGTTGGGACTTTTTTTTTTTTTAAATTGGAATAAAATGAAAACTAAAAGACTTTCAAATCACATGAGCCAATATTTTATTCACAATAGAACATAGAGAACATAAATGTTTAAACTGAGACAATTTACACTTTTATCCACTAAATGAGCTCATTTCAAATATGATGCCTGCTACATGTCTTAAAAAAGTTGGCACGGGGGCAACAAAAGGGCTGAAAAAGCAAGAAATTTTGAAAAGATTCAGCTGGGAGAACATCTAGCAACTAATTAAGTTAATTGACATCAGGTCTGTAACATGATTAGCTATAAAAGGGATGCCTTAGAGAGGCAGAGTCTCTCAGAAGTAAAGATGGGCAGAGGCTCTCCAATCTGAAAGAGTGCGTAAAAAGATTGTGGAATACGCTAAAAACAACGTTCCTCAACGGCTTTGCAAATTTCATCATCTACAGTGCATAACATCATCAAAAGATTCAGAGAAGCTGGAGAAATCTCTGTGCGTAAGGGACAAGGCCGAAGACCTTTGTTGGATGCCCGCAGTCTTCGGGCCCTCAGACGACACTGCATCACTCATCAGAATGATTCTGTCTTTGTCATTACTAAATGGGCCCAGGAATACTTCCAAAACACAGTCGGTAAACACAATCCTCCGTGCCATCTGCAGATGCCAACTAAAGCTCTATCATGCAAAAAGGAAGCCATATGTGAACATGGTCTAGAAGCGTCGTCGTGTCCTGTGGGCCAAGGCTCATTTAAAATGTTTCAAAATTTCAAAACCGTTTCAAAGTGGAAAAGTGTTCTATGGTCAGACGAGTCCAAATTTAACATTCTTGTTGGAAATCACGGACGCCGTGTCCTCCAGGCTAAAGAGGAGGGAGACCTTCCAGTGTGTCATCAGCGTTCAGTTCAAAAGCCAGTATCTCTGATGGTATGGTGGTGCATAAGTACATACGGTATGGGCAGCTTGCATGTTTTGGAAGGCACTATGAATGCTGAAAAGTATATAAAGGTTTTAGAGCAACATATGCTCCCCTCCAGACGACATCTATTTCAGGAAAGGCCTTGTGTATTTCAGCAGGACAATGCAAAACCACATATTGCAGCTATTACAACAGCATGGCTTCGTAGTAGAAGAGTGCGGGTGCTGAATTGGCCTGCCTGCAGTCCAGATCTTTCACCTATAGAGAACATTTGGCGCATCATTAAACGAAAAATACATCAAAGACGACCACGAACTCTTCAGCAGCTGGAAATCTATATCAGGCAAGAATGGGACCAAATTCCAACACCAAAACTCCAGAAACTCATAACCTCGATGCCCAGACGTCTTCAAACTGTTCTGAAAAGAAGAGGAGATGCTACACCATTGTAAACATGCCCCCGTCCCAACTATTTTGAGAGCTGTAGCAGGCATCAAATTTGAAATGAGCTCATTTTGTGCATAAAATTGTAAAATTTCTCAGTTTAAACATTTGTTATGTTATCTATGTTCTATTGTGAATAAAATATTGGCTCATGTGATTTCAAAATGTTCTTAGAATATATTTTTGTTAGCTGGGTCATGGATGAAAACATGCAAAAGTAAATTAAACACACTTTACATGTTAATTTAAACATGCATCACCATTTAACATAAATGAACAATAAGAGTACACTGTTGTAATAATGTTGTGAATCTTTATGCTTTTGTTATTCGTTGTTTGCTTAGTACAGTTAGGGAAAGAGCGTATTCACAACATGACTGAAATATTTTGACTTAGTCAAAATGAAGTAAATCCACAAGTGAATTTGAACAGATTTGATTATTTAAAATAAACATATTTGTATACATCTTATTCCTAAATTCAATATATTTGAATAAAAACAGTTATCATCACAATGTTTCATCTCATCTATCATTGACAAATCTGGGTTGACAAAAAAGGTGTTTGGCATTTTCACAAAATGATTCCAAATGAGCAAAGCTTTCATCAATGCAACGAAATATTTATATTTACTAATGAACATTTTGTTTCTCAAATGTAAAGTCAAACAGTCCTCTTAACCTAAAGGACTAAGGCAATCTTAAAGGTGCAGCTCAGCCACAAATGATGCATTTTTCTCTAAAGAATGAGTAAATCATGTAAAGGCATGCAGCAGTGCTCAGTAACTGCTCTGCTCCTTCCAATGTTAGAAATCCCAGCTGTGGTGGGAATGAACAGCGACACACTGGAATGACTGTTAAGGCGGCATTTCTTTAATAATAAGCATCGAAGGTGAGGAAACAGCCCAGCGATTGGTCAGGTGAGAGTCTGGGCGAAAGTGCAGCTGCTGGGGCGTGGCTTCAGCTGTGGGTGGAGCCAACATTGTGGGAGTTTTCCAGAAATGCAAGTTTGGGCAGCTGTCATTTTAGGAGGTGGTCCAGCATCATCACCTTTCAGTTTGCAATTCAAGCTCCATTATCCAGCTTATTTTTCAACACGGAAGTAAGCTATTCACCATGAATGTGCAAGACTTCCGATTTATTAGCCACTAGGCCTATAGATAAGTAACTATGAATTTGCGATACAGACTAGTGCGTTTATGATTAAAATCATATATTAAAATAATATGATAACAAATAGCAGTTTGCAATATCAAGCAACTTAACGGTCTGTTTTGTTACAGCTAAAAAAACTGGATGTAAACTTCTATGTTATGTTGGAATTACTATAATTATGAGTTTCCAGCTAGTAAAAAGTGTTACAGCTTTGTCAAGCTCGTAATTACAAGTTGGAAACTCAGAAATGGTGGTGGCTTGAACAGTTACGAAAGTTATGTGGCAAGGACGCATTATGGAAATAATTCTCTTATTCTCTCCAAAGCTGCATTTATTTGATTAAAAAAATACAGTAATATTGTAAAATATTATTAGGATTTAAAACACCAGTTTTGTATTTTAATATATTTTAAAATGTATTTATTTATGTGATGCAAAGCTGCATTTTTAGCAGCCAGTACTCCAGTCTTCAGTGTCATATTCTAATATGCTGATTTGCTGTCCAAGAACCATTTCTTATTACTATCAATGCTAAAAGTTGTACTGCTTATGTACTTGAGCTGAGAGAATACCATGGCCTGACACCCAGAAATGCAGATATAAAATTGATATCCCAAATAAATAAATAAATAAAAAAGCTTGAATGAGTGCCACTGACTATTTGCACAATATAAAAATATTATTGCAGATTTTATTTTGTTCATTATTTGTGATACATTATTGTGACATTATTTTTTTATATTTAAATCTCACAATTTAGACATTAAAAAAAGCAATATAAGGGGGTCCAAAAAGGGCTTCACTACACCATAATCCATCCTTTTGCTGTTTTGGCAATACTTTGGCATTAGACCATGCTTGAATCATTATAACAATGAGACTTTTCTTTTGATTTTGGAGTAAAATATGACCTGGAAAAAGCTGATTTCCCAGAAAAGAGCTCAAAACTTCTCTAAAACCAGCCTCAAGACTCACAAACCAGTTTAGGCTGGTTGAAGACGTATTTTTTTTCAGAGATGTTCTTATAAGAAAGATGGAGGACCAAAAACAATTACAAAAAAAAAAAGTACATTTCATTTTGTTTTTATTTATACTCGAAATGCTTTACATATCATCTAAAATAAATGATCTTAACAGTCAAGTCCTCTCTACATCAGTGTGTTTGGAAAGAATTACAACAGACAAAACAAAAGAGGTCACAGAAACAGAGTCATTCACACCATTCCAGTGATTCCCATATAAGGCAATTCCCATATTCGCAGCACTTCCGAGGAAAAAGATTGTCATGGCAATGGGGTGATGAACCACTGACCAGGTCAAATGCAATCAAAGGGCAGGTGCACTGGTCAGTTATGGCACAGACGCAAACTTGCCTCAACTTGATAAGATGCATGAAATGGTGACACAGACTACGGCGACGTGCAGTTACGAGAACACAACGGAATCCAGCATTTTGACCGCAACCTCACGATCATTAAAAACTCACACGGATGATATAAGGACTAACATACCTAACCTTAAAGGTTAAAGATCTGAGCTAGTTCTCGGGTTCACACCCTAGAAGGACCATCATTTCTGGAGAAGAAAAGGCTCTGCTACATAACTAAATATCCTCAAATTAGGACTAAAATATTTCATCAGTAAATCAGTAAATGCAATGAAAATATCTTTAACTAGTTAACTCAAGACTAACATGCTATCAGGTGTGAACATCTATAAATCCATCCAGATGTTCTATTCTATAAAACACATATACAGATGCAGACCGGATGACCACTATACAATTACGCTAACTACCTGTTTTTTGCCCACAAATTAGTTCAGGAAAGACACTAACATTACTACACTAAAAATTACAAAGAGCAAAACGTTAGCAAAATACTGTGATTTTATACCGAAGCTTGTTCATTTGTAAATGCAGAAGACATGCTGTTGTTACCTGACAGGAACACAGTTTCATTCTGTTATGTTATCAGAGCACGGAGGAATACATGGTGAACCAATGCATGACCTAAAGTGCTGGAAAGAAGTGGAACTGGAAGGTGAGCATTGCATTTCTACGTGCTATATGGCTTGAAAGCTTTTACTAACACAGTTGAATGGTTTTATCTTCTCAGGATCAAGGCTACATACAGAACAGTCCAATTTATTGCATATACGGATGAGCATATTAGAGCTGTATCAGTTCTGAGTGGTCATACAAATAGTGGTGATCTGTATCAATTTAATATGATTTTTAAAATATTTTTAGTGGTTTTTAAATGCTTGAAATAATGCAAATGCATTTCTTTTTTCTGAAGAACACAAAAGAAGATATTTTGAAGAATTGTGGAATCCAAACACCATTGGAGCCTATTTATTTTAATTGTATTGACAAAAAGGGTGAGTAAATAATGACCGAATGTTATTTTTTGGGTGAACTATTCATTTAAATTTGAACATTCTAATTAATTACAAAGTTTCTGCATGTCTTAAAATGTCTTAATTTGTCCTTCCACAAATTAAGTCCTTAAAAAAAGGCTTAAATCAGAGCAGAACGTCATAAATTCATAAAGTCAAGCCATTAAATGTTGCATTGCACTGCAAAAATGTCTTGTTTTCTAATACAAATATCTAAACAATCTTAAATCTTGTTAAGCAAATTGAAAATATAAAGTATTGTTTTTGAAATATTTAACAAAATTAAATGAGTTCATGCTTAAAACATGAACAAATATCAGTCAGTGTTAAATTATGTCGATTTTTCTGAGCCCAATGGCAGATATTTGTTTGTTTAATCATAAACAGATTTTAATCATAATCATAAAAAAAATCAGTTTCTTATAAAACAAGACATAAGATGTCATTTTGTATCTTGATTTACAAATCTTTATAGAATAATGGAGATTGGTTGGAAGTTGTATTTTCAGATTTTGAAGTGTAATACATTCAGAGACCAGATTGATGTATTTTGTTCCATTTAAATTATTCCATACATTTTCTTTACTTGGTCTTAAAAAGACATTTCATAAAACCTGCAGAAACCCTGAATAAGCATCATATGATATAATCATCTTGGTAGGAGAGAGCTAAAAAAGTTGTGGGAATTGAAAATCTTCTAAATTTGCAAATTAGTTTAAAAATTCCCTTATCTGTAAAACAATATTTAACTTGAATTTAAGGCTCACAATGATCAGAGATTTTTCTATGAATCATAATTAGGTATTTCATAATTAATCATAATTAGAGTTTTTCTAATAATCATGACAGAGCCTGTGACAGTCGACGCTAAACCACAGTGGAAGTTTAAAAATGCTCATTTTTATTTATAAAAGTCACAGTTTAGCCAACCTATCTGCAAACTATCAAACTCACCTTTCCCTACAGAAATACTATAAACTGCCTCCTACTGATGGAAGACGTTCTCTTAAGAAAAATCTCATTTGACCCTTGTCTTCTGGTTCATTATATACAACCACTCCATGTGCGATGAGCCAGCTCCGCTGTCAGATCAGAAAGTGAATGGTTTTCGCTATATTATGAGTGATTTTGATGATACACATGGAATGGAATGGATAGCTCAGATGATCATGTGGCGAAGTTTGCAGTTTAACTCCTTCTCTTTTCCAAGCAGTTCACTGCTGTGCTTTTTAAATGCCTCAAACTCCTAAAATGCGATGTGTAAAAACATTGATATGCCATTGAGATCAAAATGTCCAATATACATGCAGGTTTTCTTTTAACAGACCTTTTTCAACTCATTGCAGGTGTCCTCTGCCCTCTCTAAGGCGTCCTGTAGTTCCTTCACTCTTAATTCACTGTTCACAGCTGCTGCTTCCTTTTCAAACCTGATAAAAAAAAAAAAAAACATGAGAAAGGCAAACTAAGCAACAAATGCATTATTTTATGGATAATGGTCATTTCATGTGTGAATGGAAACTCAAAGTGATAAAGAAAGACTGAAGTGATCTTTTGTCTGTCGTATTGGTTTATGCAAAGGAATAGTTCATTCAAATTTACCCTTATGCCGTTCTGACTATATATTATGTTCATTCTACCTTTATACCTAAAGAAGACTGCCTTTATCATGGTATGGTACTTTCTTGAGCCTGACAGTGTTATTCATTATGTACTTTCCTCAAATGGAAAAAGAAGCATTCTGCCTATCATCAAATTTTATGTTTCGTGGAAGGAAAAAAGAAAAAATTACAGGGTTGGAATGACTTGAAGCTGCGTAAATGATGAAAGTTTCACTTTTGGGTGAACTATTCCTTAATAAACATAGCATGTGTTATCCATACAAAAAGTCTAGTGTTTATGTATAAAAGTCTTTTTATGTATTTTGAGCTTCATACCTGTTTTCTGCATCTAGTCTGCCGTTCTCAGCTTCCTGCCTTTTCTGCTCCAGCTCCTGAATTTCAGCTTGCTTGTCCTTTAAAACATTACAATGAAATCATTAGAACTCCATCTGAAAGCAAACAGTAATGTAACTGATAATTAATATGAAATCACCATACATCCTGGCCGGGATCCTTCATACTTGCTGAAGGTAATGACTAAAAAAGTAGTTTGACCAATAGCACGCAGGCATTGTGCATAATCGACCAATCGTGGCATGCGAGAAGGTGGGATCTACGCAGAACGCAATATGCGTACATATAATATATGAGGACTGCCGAGAGCATGTCAGTAGGCAAACAAAGCCAAAACCCCGACATTTTATGCAATCAAAAATTCTGGACATGTCCAGGAAAAAAAGGTCGTATGGTCACTCTAGTGAAATCTGAACATTTGTTTCATTGCTTACCAGTATCATTTTCCCACGCTGCATTGAGAGATCAATAAGCTCATCCTTTTCCTTCAAGAGTTTCTCCAGTCTCTCTTGAGTGTCTGTCTCTCTCATTGATTCTTTTTCCTGAGTTTGTCTTAGTTTGAGATCCAACTCTGTTGGAAAGAAATGTGTGAGGTGTATTACAGTGTACCAGGACAACTACACAAATTTACACAAAAATATTATTATTATTATTATTTTTTCTAGTTGCCAAGGCAAAACCTCCATTAAAGTAATTTTAGCTTGATGTAGGCTACTAATATAAATAAAACTGAAATAAAAATAAAAAACTATATAGACATAAAAAACCAAATAAGATGCAAAAAACACAACTAAACTACTCAACTAAAATTGAATTTAAAATGGAAAATATAAAAAGAATCACTATGAGAGTATCTCAGTAATACTAAAATAATATGGAACCCAACACAGTATCAAGTGTTTAGCTTATAAAAGTGAACTAAATTGTTCTTAAAATCAAGCATTAAAATGAATTCATTGGTTTATTAGATAAATTTAAACCAAAACATTGTAGAGTTTGAGTGAATGTACATCAACAACAAAATATTTCTCGTGTTTTCTCTTTGAAAAGAAACTATTTTAGTATTTAAGAAGCTAATTATTTTGCTATACTAAGGTGCATTATATTTTTGCATTTTAATACTTGTATTTATTGTTGTTTTTCCACAATCCTAACTGAGAAACACCATTTTAAATGTCATTTAACTTAAACTACAGTTATGTATTTAACAAACCTACAATCAAGTTTCTTATTTGAAGAATAGTTTGTTATTATTCTTTGGTTTTGGTAAAATGTCGAATACATACCTGCACACATCTCTACAGCATTCTTCAGCTGTTTTTGTGTGTCGCTCAGTTCGTTCTTCAAAGACGCCTCTTTGATCTGATGGAGGTTGATCAGTTCTTTCAGTTTAATCTGGAAACCTGTTGTTTTCTCCCTGTTGGGATCATAAAGTTATTGGCAAATACTTACAGTACTTATTTCACTGAAGAACATCAAGTAAACAGTGATCATCCACTTTTTCAGTTCTGGAAGTATAGTTCCTACTTATTTTTTCCATATGTATTTTAAAAAATGAATCAATAAATTGTTCTAATAAGCATGAGTCCATGAAAACTTAGTGTAGTTTTTACCAGAAATGTGTCAATTTTGGCTGTTTTTTAAGTGGTGTTATCATTAAAAATGTATTTCTTTATGGAGAATTTTTACTTCCAGAACAGACTGAAACTGAGAACCGTTCCTTACTGATACTCTGTTTCTAGTATCTTATGTTGCTCTGCCAATTCCTTGAGCTCTTGAGTCAGTTTGAGGATGGTCTTCTCTTTTTCTTGCACTTCCTGACTGAAAAGCGTTTCATTTTCCTTCCTGAGTCTCTCGTTCTCTTTCTCCAGCTTCGCATTCTGGCTCTTGTACTCGTTCTTGAAGTTGATCAGCTCTCGGTGGTTGGAGGCCAGGTGCATGAATCTCTGCTCCAGCAGTTCAGATTTCTTCCTCTCGTTCTCCAGCTCCAGCTGCACATTGGCTCTCAGGTTCTCCAGCTCTGCGTTGATCTTCTCCAGAGCCTGACAGCGCAGAAGCATCTCGTCTGCTCTCTGTTTCAGGATGCAGATGAGTGTCGACTGCTCGTCGATTCTTGATCGCAGCACGTCTGCCTCTGTCCTTTCTTCCTGGGAGAGACTTCTGAGCTTTTCCAGGGCTTGGTGCACATCGTCCATATCCTTATAGGAAAGATTAAGGTCTGGGGTTAAACCTGTGCTAATACGATTTCATTTCAGTCAGTCATTATCTTCAACAACAAAAGTGATTTCTGCTTTGAAATGGTTTAAGAAGCAATTCTGAAAGTTACATCAGATACATGAGAATTGGCTCTAGATGTTTTTTTTTAAAGCCTGATACTAATATTTAGATAAAAGTTTGCCCAGTAGCTGATACAATTGCCAGTACAATATATAATTAAAAGTTCTTCCAAAAAATGAAATAGATTTGGGGAAATTTAGCGTTACATCACTTGCTTTGCTTGTAAACGGTGCTTGATCTGTGTATATTTCTCTCCTGATTCAGACAAGACGACTTTTTCACTGCAGAAGCAGTATTATGGATACAGGATTCGTATTTTAGGCATAAGCGGTGGTGTTACTGTAAATTAAAAACATCTTAATAATGGATTTGTTTCTTACAAACACTACTTTTCACTTCACAAGACGTTAACTGATGGACTGGAGTGGTGTGGATTACTTGTGGATTATTGTGATGTTTTTATCAGCTGTTTGGACTCTCATTCTGACGGCACCCATTCACTGCAGAGGATCCAGTGGTGAGCAAGTGCTGTAATGCTACATTTCTCCAAATCTGTTCCCATGAAGAAACAAACTCATTTGCATTTGGATGGCCTGATGGTGAGTAAATTTCCAGCCAGTTTTCATCTTTGGGTGAATTACACACTTTTTATTACAACAATTACTCAAAATTCACTCAAAAATATTTGAAAATTATTTGAATATTTGTGCACTGACATAGCTGTTGGCAGAATGACTTTAAATGGCCAAATATTGCAGATTAATCAGCCTGGATGATAAGTCTATTACTCACTCTTATAATTAAAATAAATAAATAAAAACGCTTCAATTTATTGTGCAAATGTAATGAACTGAAAAGCCAAGGAGGTTTAAACAGCAAAAAAATAAATAAAAATAAATAAATAAATAACCTTTGTCTTTAAAGTTTTAAATTACAATCCTTTTTCTCAATCCTCCAAACAAAAACTTTAATATCATCATATTGTAAAATGGTGAAGATGAACAAACTGTAATGGGCATGTAATGTACTGAACATTTTAATAATCTGATGACTGGTCCCGTGAAAATGGCAAAAATGTTTCCCTGTGTAATAAAAACATACAGGTATTCGCATGGATTTCAATTAAAAGCCTTTAAAACTGCATTTTATACAGTGTATAGCCTAATATGCTTTAAAAAAAATGTACTGTATACAGAATGTATGCCATATTTTGATTACTGAAACAGAGAGAAACAGTACTTAATAACCTTAGTGTATATTGAAAGATGCACACTTCTTGTATAATAACTTATCTGTTTTTACAGAGCACAAATCAGCTATAGAATTGCAGAAGTGGCTGCATTTTTTTTTTCATGGCTGTATTTTCAGGGAAAATGGGGCTTTGGCACCACCTTTCTGCCACTCCAGCAGGAAATGGGACTGTACCATTTCAGTCAGGAGGGAGGCTCACATTGACCTGATCACATCATTTTGTTATAGTTTTGTTGATTCATTTTTTTATTAGTTTAGTTATGGATAAAACTTTATGTTAATTTTAAAATCATGCATATTATTGTGAGGTTTGTCTTTTTGCTGTTTAATACCTTCTATGCTTTTGGTAGAGTCAGGTCTGTATCCTGTTTGTATAATCTATGTTTGGGAGAGTTTTCTCTCTCTCTCTCTTTAGTCTTATTCTTTGATATTAATTGTTCATCAGGGGTAGGGCTTCTATCATATTTGAGAGACACTATAATGAGGTATTTTTGTAAGCTTTCATGGATTTTGCCATTTCCTCATGATTGCTTGTTTATTTATTTGCAAAACTTTTTGATAGCTGCACTTTTTCTTTCATTTATAAAAAAATAAAATAAAATTCCCTCCATTTTTGCACTGCTTGTGACCCGGATTTATCGCCTAGGCTGCTCTATTAGACAAATGAGCACAATAAAACCACACTGGGATACACAAGGCAAACGAGTCTAATATATTATGATGGCAGATTTTAAATGATCTTTGTTTTCAGAACTGGGGCATTTGTTGGGGGTAAGTTGTCACATTTTAAACACATAAGTATTATTAATATAATTTTATACTGCGTACTAACTATAATATATATATATATATATATATATATATATATTGGCCAAAACAATGGTTTATTATTTTTGTAAGTTACACTTTGCATTTGCTTGCATTATGCTATTTATGCCCATTGTGACAACTTACCCCATTCAGTGTGACGCCACTGAGGCATGTTATGACAAAGAGTCGATGCGTGCTATATGAACTGTATTGTTTATTTTTATTTCCTTGAGCAGTATCGGTGGAAATGTTCAAGGTGTTTGTCAACGTAACTGAAGTGGGAGAAGTAACATAAATTCCTTGAAAATAGTAGCCTAAATGGGGTAAAAATAATAATAATAATAATGTGACAACATGCCCCGGTGTTTACACTACTGGGAGATTATTGGTTTTAAAGCTCACAAACTGCAAGTAGAAAATCACGCCTCAGGTATTATAACATTTTAATTCAGACATTTAACACTTTTAATTCAATCTAAAAATGAAGTAAATCAAAATTTCGAAAAAAAAAACGTTTTTTTTTTTTTTTGTATTTTAATAATGCGCCACCAGTTGCTTTGTTGTTGTTTGGGCGAATTATGTGTTTCAAATCACAATTTAATTACAAATACAAAATCAAAACAGTCGGTGGTTGATGGATCTTGACAGGCAAACAGAGATCATGCGTGTCAGTTGCAGAAATGGGCGTAAACAGTTGAACATCACGTACCTGTTTAGTGTCTTTGATCATCGTTTTGAGGTCTATTGGGATTTTCTGAGGAGACGTCATGCTGAATCTTTCAAGGCTGTGTTTTTGCAGAAAAACAAACCCAGTTTTCTTCACAAAGGCGCCTCGACCGCAGTGAGCTGCAGTGATCCGACGGCTTCTGTGGCTATTCAAAGTTTCCCCGGTTGCCCCTAGCAACAGCGAATCCAGTCGCGATTATTTCGCGTGTTTTTTTTCCTTTCGATAGGTTACATTTGAGAATGTAATTCAGCATTTTAAAAATCGACTCACATTTATAACACGTCCTGTTGATCTAGATATGTCTGTGTTGTGTTTTCCCCCTCAGGTTAAGCAGATTGGGTTGAAAAAGCAGGTGTAGTGCTCGATGTTTACCACTAGATGTCGCCACGACTCCTCTTTGGTTTATATTGGTTCGAAAGGTGCAGACTTGTTTTTACACATTTGCATTAGATTGATCAGAAGAGTAAAGACTAAAGAATCGATTTGATTAACGTTAAGTTATAATCTACAGCTGTAGCTCTGTTGAAAAAAAAAAGAAGGCAAAAGCCAAACCCAGCCAAAATCTTAGGCTGGTTTAAAATGTTTTATTCAGTGGGAGCCCTTAAATTCTAAATTGAGGATCACATAAAAAATTTCGGACATAAAAGGTTCACTTTAACACACACCAAACTTTAGTTTTGGCCCAAAAGGTTCACTTATTAGCTAAGCATGAGATCTTTGACTTGCCTGAGTGACTCCTTATAGAAACTCACTGACCTCAAGTAACACATTTAAAACCGTGTTCTGCATTATTTCACTCTTGGAAGACTTGAACTTGCGCTCAGTCTTGAGAATCAGACACAGTTGTGGGTTATTATCAATAATAATAATAATAATTGCAAAAATATTGACTCAAGCGTCCACATTTTGTGATTTCACAACAGACTCTACAAAAAAAGTCAAGTCAGAGTCAAGTTGTCATTATTGTAATACATAGAAGCACAAATTAAAAAGTTAACTTGTTCCAATTAATTAAATCAAATTAATTTGTTAAAAAGAGGGGTTGACCATGTTTTTTTTTTTTTAATTTATTTATGTCTGTTGCCAATAGTGGCTGGTAGCTGCGTTTTGAAACACAGTAGTTGGTTTCTAACTGGTTTAAGCTGGTCATTAACTGGTGAAAGCTGGTGGCTGATCACCAGTCTGACCGCCTTAAACCGGTATGACAATGATGCACACTGCTGATACAATATTTCTCAAAATTGAGTAGTCTATTGACAAGGCTGTCATTAGATGAAAAAATTAATAGGCTGAATGACCATTTCTATTAATTGTTCAATCAAACACAAGTTTAAATTGGAAACTTCATAAGCAGACTGCAGTGCATTACAGATGAAGTTGGTTTTGATGTTGTTAAAACATAATGATGAACATTTTTACAGTGCTTTTTCCCCATCATTTTTACATGTTTTTTTTCCTTCAAGTTGGGAGAATAAAACAGATTATTGTAGTACATTTTACAAGATAATACTATTTCAGTCTTTCAGTACTTTAAAATTTCACATTTAAGTCAATGTGTTACTTGCCGTTTCTTTGTAATTCTTTGTAAAATGTACTAGACATTTCTGAGTGAAAATTGTTTTAGAGTTCTACAGTAAATCCTACACCATATCTATCTATCTATCTATCTATCTATCTATATATATATGTATATTGAAAGTGTTCAAACAACTTGTTCAAAAAATCTCTCAAACAATTTCTTAACCTTCTTTCTGTTGTAGAATCAGGAAACATGCAAAGGAGCAACAGGTGTCTCATTAAATAAAATACATTTATAATAATTAATTCATAAACAACAATAATTATTATTTACTAAGCCATACTTATTATCAATTTATTATTATTATTATTATTATTATTACTACAGCAATAATATCATTGATTTGTAAATATTTCACATACTGTAACTGTTGCACCATGCACACATTATGCAGGCTGGTCAATGAGCTCAACAGGTTCCTGGGAGGCAGTTAAGGATTTGATCCTGTGGGTCGAGCCGAGGGGGGAGCGTCATGTGCACGCCCTTTTTCATCAGCCCAGGACAAGTGAGTAAGAGCCACTTCACTGCATCTCAGTCCCAAGAGCTCCATCTGGCCGGCTTCATGAGGGGCTGGACACACCAGCCGGGACCGTGCGTCACAATGCACCTCCAACTTCTCCTCATTATAACTTTATGCGTGCTTCATTGCGATTGTCAAGGTACGTTGCGACTTTTGTTATTAACTTGTTTCGTATCATTTGTTTTAGATACGGTCCCCTTTAGTGCGTATAATGGACTTTTTTTCTAACAATAGACATAACGGGCAAGTAACTCTGCATAATATCACAATTATTCTGGTTTAATTGACCTACATAACTGGGAAAAAGTGCAGCTAGATTCTCAGAGTTTGTTGAAAAATAAACAATCGCTCATTTATTCGTGCGAATAACGGCATTGTTATTTATGCATGCTAGAATGAACGCATTTTCGCTCAAAATAAAACTGGATCTATAAAAATAAAACAAAGCATTGTGCATTTGTTTAAGAAAATAGTTGTAAGGTAAATATTATACACATTGTTGCCGTGGCGCACAAAGCCTCCCTCAGACAGATTTGAGGTTCTCGGAGAACTTTTGCATAGGCTTTGGCGTTGCTAGGTAACAGAGACGAGCATGTGACTTGAAGACAATCTCTAGCAGACCCCAAGCTGCTGGTACAAAGCAAATTCAACACGTTTCTGAGCTCGGGCCTGTTTCTAAAAGACTCAACCAGTCTGCTGTGGAGGGGAGCTAGAGTTTGAGACGCGCGTTGCAGTCGGTTAATCGGTTGACAGCAACAGGTTGCTCTGTGTGGTTGCATGGCTAGAGCTTCTCGAAATGTAATCTGCTTTCTTTTTGCCCAACCCTTAGTATGTAAGCTTCTTATGTGAATCAACCAACTAATTACTCTGCAGC
The DNA here is from genome assembly GCA_021397915.2 of Tor tambroides. Classification (NCBI taxonomy): domain Eukaryota; kingdom Metazoa; phylum Chordata; class Actinopteri; order Cypriniformes; family Cyprinidae; genus Tor; species Tor tambroides. The sequence goes on along the minus strand of JAFVLL020018707.1, from coordinate 15,767 downwards.
TGCCGCTCAAGACGACCATTGCTGCTCATGAAACACTCTGTTGACCCAGTGAAAAATGAGCTGTGGTTGTCTTTATTGAGATGAAATCATTGCAGATTGTTTGTTTATAGGGAGAACTGGGATGGTTGCATTAAACAAAAGCGAATTAAATTCAGTTTACTGACCATTGCGAGCTTGAGGCGTCAAAATCACATCATCTCGCACAGTCTTTTGGGATTTCGTTCTGCTATGTTTGCATCAGGTTTAAGTTTGTGGCCGTAGCCTTGATTGATCTCCTCAGAAATGCGAGCCAGGAATGAGTTCCTGTAATCCAGCTTTATTCAGCATGTGTTTTCGGAGGAAATGACCAAAAGGGTCTTGATGGAGGGGGGACAGGTTACTTTCTCTAATCCGCTGAGCTTCACTTCCTGTTGGTTCCTCAAGCTCTCAGTTTCAGACTTGAGGGTCAAAGGTCTTTAAAGGTAGTTACTTGTTACCTTGTTTAGCATGCATTTTTATTTAAACTTGGGCTTTTTTTTTTTTTTAAATAACCCTGAGCTGGCACAATCTGAACAGTTTTGACACCTCAATTCATGATGTTTATTAACCAACTTGTGAAACCGTCCTGTATAAATTAATATTTACAGCCAGTAGCGTGTTACTCATTGCCTGCAAAAGTGATGATTATGCTGATTTATAACTTGTTTTTTCATTTTTTTCACTTTCATTAGTCACGTATTAGCTGTTTTTGGATTGTAATGATTAAAAGGACACTTTCACCCAGTGTCACATTCACCAGCGGCCTTTTTTTATTATGTGCAGCCATGGGTGCAAACAATACCGTGAAGATCAGCGAACAATGATATCTCATTCAGTAGGCTCAATCAGATGTGGATCAGTGAGAGGCCTCATGATCTGTAACAGGATTTCCATGCACGAAATCATGATGCTGGACAGAGGATCTTATCTGAACCTGGCTGTCAGCAAGCTTTAAAGTTCATAAATTAAACACTTTTGCATCTGACTCCTTTAAAACTGTAAGCATCTGTGGAAGCCCATTTCCACCACTGAAACAAAATAAAAATAAAAAAGGCAATTCTGACTTTTAATCTTACAATTCTGCTCTTTTTTTTTTTTTTTTTTTGCAATTCTAAGAAAAAACTCAGAATTGTGAGATATAAACTGAGAGTTCTTGTTTGTTGCAATTCTGAGTTTTTAACATTTTGCAATTGTTTTTTTTTCTGCTGTGGATTAAAATAATGAGAATAGTAACTGCAACTTTATCTCATAATTAATCTCATAATTTTTTTCTCTCAAATACATGTTTATATCTCACAATTCTGCGTTTATCTCGCAGTTCTGTTTTTTGTTTTTTTTTCTCAGAATTGCAAAAAATAGTCAGAATTGTGAGAAAAAAAGTCAGAGTCCTGTGGTGGAAACATGGTTTCATAATCATCTTATTCCTTGCCTCCATAGAGAAATCAAATTTATCTTTTTTATCAGTAATGTCTTTAAATGCTTTCAAACTATTAATATGTTCTATATATTTAATAATTTTGCAATGAACTTTGCATATTTATGTTGTTGCAAAATATAAACAATATATTTACGACAATACATTTTAAGTTGGATCCAGCTTTATCCGTACACATACAGCACACTCATGTAAAGCAGTATATACTACATAACAAATCTCCACTTTATTTTGTCGCAAAATGTAGCTATATTATCGCAAGGTTAGTCAAGTATATCCAACTTTGCCCGCATACATACAGTATACTTGCATAAATCAATACTACATAGCTCAACTCAATAACTCATTGCCACAGAATGCAAACAATATAATCGCCCGGCAAAATTTTTAAAGTGCCCCTATTATGGATTTTTGAAAATGACCTTTCATGCAGTGTGTAACACAGCTCTAAGTGAATGAAAACATCATGCAAATGTTTAAATCTGAAAGTGCACCTTGTATGAAGTTATTGTCTCTAAAAAGAAAGAGTCGACTCTGAATCATTGAAACGAGTCGTTTTTAAAACGAATCCCAAGCCGTTTCATATTGGTCAACATGAAACATTAGCATATTGCCCGAGCACTTGTTGGTCTTTTCAGGTTGGTCTGAATGAAAATGCAAATTCATTCTTTGCCACTAGGTGGCACTTTTGGAGCTAAGAATAGCGGTTTCCCCGGTAACGCTGTACACAAAGCAGCACTGTGCTCACAAACGCTGCTTTATCAGGCATTACAGGCGAGATGAGATGAAAATGAGACCAATCGGACCAATCACCGCAGATTAGCGTCACACAGAGGAGGGGTTTGGAAAAATGAATCGTTGAAGGAATCGTTTGGAAGTTGTTGAGCAAGTAAGGTAAAAAATAAATGCATATTATAAGACAATGAAAGTGTTTTTTAACCTTGCATGCATGTCAACCTGTTGTTGGGGGCTCCCAAAACCAAAATATCAACCGTTCATTACCCATAATAGGGGCACTTTAAAGTTTTCTATAAAGTGCATCCAATTTTATCCAAATTATGGAGCAAACTCATAAACGTAGGAATATTAGACATATAGCAAAGATATACAGGAAATCTCAACTTAATTGTTTATATTGTCGCAAAATCTAACTATATTACCGTCCAGCTCTAATCTTCTACTAAATGAGACTATAAAACATGAAGATTTTATGATATTTGAAATATTAACATCATAAAGCTTTGAAACAAGGCTTACAACTCTTTATTGAAGAATACTTTGAAATCCTTATGGAGCAAATGAATATGAAAATTACTTAAACCAAGGCTGCTTAAAAAGTGGGCAGTAACTGTTGCCACTGTTGCCATCTTGAAACAGATTTTGGTTTGCCAGAGAATGAAGTAGCACTTTTGTACTTGTAGAGCAACTCAAAAGTGTACACAAAAGTCACTAGGCTCCAAAGATTCTTCTTGTCTTATGTATCTTTTTTAAAGTTTACTGCTATGAGTGAGAAAATGTGCCTGCTAAGTAGCACGACTTTCAGATTGTCATTGTTTATTGTTCTAGAAAGTATTGCACGTCTGCTTGACGCGTGTTTGGTGTTCATTCTTCTGTGTAGGTTATTATACAAATGTGTGAACAAGCTAAACAAACAGTAATGACGTCTGCATTTCGAACAGTGAGAAAATACCGAAATCCCATTTTTCCTGTTCTGCACGTGCTCCTTAAACCTCACACATGCTTCTGGGCCTTTCCGGTAACAGTCCTTGAGCAACAGGGCTGCTGTATTAGAAACAGGAACAGAAGTTAACACATTTGGCACTAATGAAGACTTCTAATTCTCTCAGTGTAAACAGCACCCTCACTGGCCGTATTAGTCACTGCCGCGATGCCATCCGAAAGCTGAGAGGCCTGTGTGATGGTGTTCACATTTGATGACATTGGATTGAGGGAGTGTGTGCTGTAAATCATTGTATCTCAAAAGCGACCAAAAATGAACCACCTGTGATCATTTACTCACCGTCATGTCATTCCAAACCAGTATAAATCTCTTAAAGATGTTTTTAAAATTGCCTCCATGTTTTTGTTAGTCAATATGAAAGTCAATGGGGTTTAATGTTGTTTTGGGCCCATTGACTTTCAAAATAACTTCTTTTATGGTTTAACAACATGAAGGTGAGTAAATGATGATGTATTTTCATTTTATTCCTGTACTGGATTAAAATTTCTGGGTAACACTGGGTATATTGTTAAATAGGTTATTCTTTAACATTAGTTAATGATTTAAAAACTGAACTAAATTCAGTGCTATTTTAGTATCATTGAAATACTGATATAGTTTTTGTTAATATTTTGAATTTGGTTTGATTTTAATATTTTATCTTAATATTTTGTTTTAATTTTTAAAGTTTTAGTAATTTTGTTGTTTTTTTCAACTAAACAAAAATGAGAAATGTTGCCTTGGCACTTGGCCTTTTTAATATTTTATTTTAATTTAGTTAATGTTTATTTTATTTTAAGTAATGAAAATATTGTTTTTTTACGGTTTTAGTTTTAATCAAAAATAATATCCCTGGCTAAATTAGCAGCATTTTTACAGCATTTATTAATCTAAGTTAATGTTCATTTCTACATACTAATGCATTTTATGAATTAGTAATGAATATTATGAATGATACAAAAATGTTGTTTATTGTTCATTTTTACACTATTTATGATGTTTGCCTGTAGATTTTGGAACTAACGCATCTATTGGTGCTGATTATTTCAAAAAGTAAAAATAATTTGGACGATATTTCGGTCTCACACATTGCAAATTGGTTCTAAAGTTTCTAACGGCAGTCAACTTCACCGATCTGAATGGTTTAATAGGCTTCCCGACTCTATGTTTGCCTCCTTTCCACTCGCCGCCAATGCCAAGCCGCCTTGGCGTACCAGTAGGTCTTTTCTCCACGACTCCGTTTAGGCCGTGCGAGCCAAAGTCAGTTGTAAAGCAATTGACTGCATTCTGCGTCGTCCATTTCCATATGAAACGGGCTGCGGCACTCGGCTCCACGGTATGGCCGGCCAGCTCTGGCGCTGGGCTCTGTCAGCCATTCCTGCGCATGCATTCACTCCGGCCGCCCCCCAAAACAAGGCGGCATTGATGAAAGAAGCGGCACCTCTCCCATGGCCCCCGCGGGACTGGACGGAGATGTTTTGGGGGGCTTGCTAGTGGCTGGCAAGTGCCTTTAGTTTTTTTTAAAGGGAAAGAGGGATGGCAGAATGGAGGAGGATGGGCCTCTTTTCGGCTTTCTTTCTCGCAGGAAGCTCTACTGTATTCCCCCATTCTGTTATCCGTCTCCATCGGGCCTTTTGGCGTGCTGACACTTTCAGTTATGGGGCTGCAGCCCCGCCAGCCAGGCCATTGTGCCATTGTGGTCTCACAGTGGGGTCTAAGCCTTTGGGAGGCTTCATTCTAATGAAAATTCCTCCACCGCACTCTCTTTGTGGCCCGACGTTGGCACGTCCTTGTTTTTCCCCTCAGATAGTTTCGGGGATTCTTGCCTGCTGAGGGTTTAAGTTGGCTAATTAGAAAAGACATGCCCAGAGAGGAGACGGGGACGGAGGGGGGCAAAAAAGGAAACAGCGAATGGAACAAAACAGGGTAAGCAAAGACATTAATGAAGGAAGGAAAAACAAGCGCAGACCCCATCAAGAGGAGGACGGCATTTGCATAATACAAGCCGCTGTCCTGACAATGGCCCGCCGGGACAATCGCATAACTGTTGTCATTCGCGCAATCTTAGTTAAGACGTCCAAATAAAACCCTTTTAAAGACACCCCAGGAAATGACGGGGCTAAATGCTTCCTTTATTTGCTGAGTGCAGGAACAGGATAGGCCCGCCGCTGTTCACTTTACCTGTCGCTTTTCCCAGCTGCTGATACCGTCAGGAAACACTGGCTTTATTTTCCAGGCTTTCGGCGGATAGGTTTTGGCTCTTGGCAACGACTGATAGGTTGTATAGATGACTAGTACTGTTAAACTGAGAGCAAACAATTCATTTGCAAGTGAAAATCAGTGTTATTTTAGTCTATATTAATATAATAATAATAATGTTTTGAATAATCTTTTATTTTTATATTTTTCGTTGGCAACTTAATTTTAGTTCAAATTTTAGTAATTTTGTTGTGGGGTTTTATCATTTTTTATTTATTTTTTCCCCTTAAATATGTCTGTTCTATATGTTTTAATTCATTTTTATTTCAGTTTTAGTTTTATCATTTTAGTACTTTGTTAAACTTAATAAACTTAATAAAAATGAGGATTAAAAATAAATGAAAATGTAAAATAAGTGTCAAAAAATTAATACAATTTAATAAATAAAATTAAATAAAATAATAAAAATGAGTAAAAACTTTTTTAAAAATATTTTTATATAGTATTTCAGTTCCATTAACATATTCCAAGTAACATTTTTATGTCTGTTTTGTTTTTATTAATTTTTTATTTCAGTTTTATTTTTAGTTACTTTAATACTTCAACATAAACTAAATAAAATTAGAATGTAAATAAATATTAAATTAAAAAAATAAAATAATTAGAAATTAGAAAATTAATGAATATTTTTTCATTTGTATTATATTTATCTTTGTTATGTTTATTTCAAGTAATTAATTTTAATTTATTAATCTGTATAGTTTTTATTCATTTTTATTACAGATTTAGTTTTAGTTATTTTAGTGCTGTAAAGAAAATAAGGAATAAAAATGAATCAAAATAATAGAAAATGAAATTTCAAAATGAAAAAAAATAAATCAATAAAAATTAATTTAAAAGTTTTTATATTTTATTTTATTTCAGTCAACGTTTATTTCAAGTAACAAAAATGTCTTTTTTGTTGTTTTAGTTTTAGTCAATGAGAACAACCCTGGTGAAAATCAGGTATAAAATATAACATTCTCATTCGCTCATATCCTGTCAGCGCGTGTGGAAACGGTTGATGGCTGATGTTTAAAATTCTATTACTTGTGAGCGGGTGTCAGTAATAGCACCTCACCTCCCAGATCCTGTATATGTCAGTTGTCTACCTGTGCGTTACAGACGCTGCTGAAACCTCCGGGATCATGTCCTACCAACAAAGGCTTCCTTTGAGCGAGTAGAGCAGCAATTTTATCATTAGTAAACTGAGCAGGAAAAAGGCTCGTTTCCCAATTGGCTGCCGAAGGAGTTAAAAAGGAAGCCCATTTGGCTGGCATGCTTTAAAAGCGTTTGGTGTGGTGTTTGGTCTAGACCTCTCGCTATGAGGAGGCCCTCGCTGAGCTTTTAGCGCCGTGGCTCAAGCACAAACCCCCGTGGCCCTCTGGCAGAGGACGAAATCCATTATTAAAGAGCACATCACGGGGAACGAGGCTGATAAACTTCTGACTCATACATAATAAATGCTCTGCTAATACAGTGTTTGTTTTGCAATGGCACAGAACCAACATGCTGTCCACTATGATATGTTTAAATTAATATTGAAGAGCCATTTATGCCAGGATTGAGAGTAGCAATATTTTACAAACTACAGAAGTATGGAAGCCTTTTTTTTGCTACTGAATAAAAAATAGAAAAGGTAATTGCAACTTTTTTTCCGACTTTTTTCTCGGAATTGCGAGATATAAAGTTGCAATTGCATTATATAATGTCAGAATTGTGAGAGAGAAGTTATCAGAATTGTAAAAAAAGTCAGAATTGCAAATTTATATCATGCAATTGATAAAAAAAAAAAAAATCTTAGAAAAAAAAAAATTCCCCTCAGAATTGCACTTTTTAAGTCAGAATTGCGAGATATAAACTTGAAACTGTGAGGGAAAAAAACGGGCTTCCATACTGAAGGAAGCACATTAAAGGAATAATTCTCCCAAAAAATCAAAAGCTATTCACTGCAATCCTGGAAAACAAAAGAAGGAATTTGAATATTTGTCTTTTTGGAGCCTTATACCCATTATTACAATAAACTGTTGTTGTATGGCATTTCTGGGTGAACTGTTCCTTTAAATCTTACTAAAATGCTTCCAACCTGCCATGTCTCACAACAAGAGGGAGTTGTTCCTCCATCCATTTAGAGATTACGTTATTGCACTGTAAGACTAATTTTTTGTCAGTCAGATGTCTAAACATATTACCTCAGATTTTCAGCAAGGTTTCTGGTCGGCTAAATGTCAATGATGACCTCAGTTCTCAGTTTCTTATTGGCAGGCGCCGTGCGCTCGAGCTGTATGATTGAGACACACGAGTTTCCTAAAAGGCAGCAGGTCAGATAAGATTCCTGTTTCAACCGATCCAAACAGCCACGCTTAGTGAAAAATTAAAAAGTGCTTGTTAGTACATTATCATTTACTGAAACATTACACAGTAAACTGACATTACTTACGTTAGTCAGTAAAAAAAAACAAAACAAAAAAAATTTAATGAAAGAGATAAATTATAATGATCAATTTGATTATCAATTAAAATTAAAGGTACAAATATCCATGAACATTAATAATAACAAATCAAAAAATATATAATTAAGTGCACTTCTTTTAAAAGATATTTTTAGATATTTTATTATACTTCTCAGTGAAAAGGTGTGTTCTCTAACCTGTGAGAAGTATAAATAAAATCAAAATTAACAAATAAATACTTCTCAGTGAGAGGACGTTTTCTGTGAAAAGTATATAAATAAATAAATATTATATGTATTTTCTTTTGGGATTTTATATATGTGTGTGTGTGTGTGTGTGTATACAGTGGGGAATTTTTTTTTTTTTTGATCTCCTGATTTTGTACATTTGCCCACTGACAAATAAATGATCAGTCTATAATTTTATTGGTAGGTTTATTTGAACAGTGAGAGACAGAATAACAACAAAAAAAATCCAGAAAAATGCATTTAAAAAAGTTCTGAATTGATTTGCATTTTAATGAGTCAAATAAGTATTTGACCCCTTTGCAAAACATGGCTTAGTCCTTGGTGGCAAAACCCTTGTTGGCAATCACAGAGGTCAGACGTTTCTTGTAGTTGTCCACCAGGTTTGCACACATCTCAGCAGGGATTTTGTCCCACTCCTCTTTGCAGATCCTCTCCAAGTCATTAAGGTTTCGAGGCTGATGTTTGGCAACTCGAACCTTCAGCTCGCTCCACAGATCTTCTATGGGATTAAGGTCTGGAGACTGGCTAGGCCACTCCAGGACCTTAATGTGCTTCTGAGTCACTCCTTTGTTGCCTTGGCCGTGTGTTTTTGGTCATTGTCATGCTGGAATACCCATCCATGACACATTTTCAATGTCCTGGCCCTGACGGTACATGGCCCCGTCCATCGTCCCTTTGATGTGGTGCAGTTGTCCTGTCCCCTTAGCAGAAAAACACCCCCAAAGCATAATGTTTCCACCTCCATGTTTGACGGTGGGGATGGTGTTCTTGGGGTCACAGGCAGCATTCCTCCTCCTCCAAACACGGCGAGTTGAGTTGATGCCAAAGAGCTGGATTTTGGTCTCATCTGACCACAACACTTTCACCCAGTTCTCCTCTGAATCATTGGCAAACTTCAGACGGGCCTGTACACCTGCTTTCTTGAGCAGCTTGCGGGCGCTGCAGGATTTCAGTCCTTCACAGCGTAGTGTGTTACCAATTGTTTTCTTGGTGACTATGGTCCCAGCTGCCTTGAGATCATTGACAAGATCCTACAGTGTAGTTCTGGGCTGATTCCTCACCGTTCTCATGATCACTGAAACTCCACGAGGTGAGATCTTGCATGGAGCCCCAGTCCGAGGGAGATTGAGTTATTTTGTATTTCTTCCATTTGCGAATAATCGCATCAACTGTTGTCGCCTTCTCACCAAGCTGCTAGCTGATGGTCTTGTAGCCCATTCCAGCCTTGTGTGGGTCTGCAATCTTGTCCCTGACATCCTTGGACAGCTCTTTGGTCTTGGCCATGGTGGAGAGTTTGGAATCTGATTGACTGATTGCTTCTGTGGACAGTGCTTGTTCAAATTCCTAAGCTCAAATCTGACTGTACCTGCTTTCAAAGAGCATGCAAAATTAGATACGATGGATTTTTTTTTACAAAAGAGTTATGCATGAGGTTATTCATGAACAGTATATTGGTTAAATTAGAACAATCAAATAATTATAGAGCCTTCAAATTTAAGTTATGGTAACTTTTGAGTTTGATTACTGCAGCTTCTTTTGGGAAGATCACATACATTTGACCATGGACTGTCTGTCTGTCTGTGTGTCTGTGTGTGTGTGTGTGTGTGTGTGTTTAGGTAAGTGGTGATAAGACATACTCGCTCACCCCCTCTCCAACCCTCCTGCCCTTCACCACGTCATTCCACCTTACATCTCCCTTTGCTTTAGGAATTTGGGTGTAAGGGCTACGGTACCACCCGGTACCGATATTTATCCTAATTACATTTCTGACAAGGAACAGCACGCACCATTCATCAGTGTCAGCGAGAGACAATCAGAATCCCCTGACGGAGGGCTCCTCCGCTGAGCTATGCTGATGGTGTCGATATGTCCCGGAGCCCGTCGGGGAAGGTAGAGGGGTGGTACGTTATCTCCTCAGATGTCACTCACAGGGGGAGATCAAAAGGAAGGAGAGTTAGGGCTGTAGAAGTGCTTGCTCACAGACTGGCACGCTTGGCTCCGCTGGCTGTCAGTTCGGTTGTTCAAATGCTTCATCAGTGGAACAATCACATGCACACTTAAAGATGTGTGAGCGCACTGCTTTTCAGAATTGAAATGGGTGCTGCTTTGATTTGATTGATTTCACTGCAAACATCGGTTTTAGTATTTATGTCCTGATTTTCAGTACAAATATCTACACATCCTTAAAACAAAATACATTTAGTTGAGATGCAAAATTGTTTAACATAAAACCATTTATTTACAGAGAACATACGTTGAATTAAGACTATATCTGAGCTCACTGGGCTTATTTTTTAAGTTTTATCTAATGCAATTTTGCTTCTATTCACTGTAAAAAAAAAATTCATAGTTAAATTCATAGTTAACTAAAACAAAGAATATTTATAGTACGTTTTTGAAGAAAATAATATTTAAGTCTTTCCATTCCAAAATGTCACATTTAATCACTTATTTATTATTTACTATTTTTTTATTATCTTTATTTATAAATTATTTATATATTACTATATAGATCAGTGCCCTATTCACATTTAAAATGTGTTAAAGTAGATGCTGTTTATTAGTAATTATTTGTGAAACTTACTAACCATTTTTTGAGTTAAAATTGTTTCTACACTTATTCTTAAGTGTGGTAATTTTGTTTTGTTTAAAAAAAATTTAGATAAAATTTCTGTAAAACAAGGCAAAATAAGCATCACAAATTTTCTGGAAAACAAGATGTAATGAGCATCAAGAAACTTTTTTTTTTTTTTCTTCTTTTTTGCTGCAGTGTTGTGAGTCTTTGGCACGGAAGAAGCTTTTAAATCATCAAAGTAAAATTAAGTGTCATTTTGCATCAATTTTAGCTCCTTTTTAATGACTTCTTTGTACATTCAGTATCAGTATATACAGAATGTAATTTCACTTTAGAGAAAAATTGAATGTTTAATCTGAACAATCTGTAAATAATGCCTTCAATGTACTTATCTTTCAGAATTTTATTTACTGCACATACATTTTTAAACTGTTATGCAAAACAGGTTTTACTGTGTGAGATACAGTAGTTTAGACAAAGTAGTATATTAAGAGTACAGTAACTTCAAAAATCTTGTTTTCTTCCTGAGATATAAACTTGAAAGTCTTTTTTGGTCACTGTTAAAAAGAAAACCATATACATTTTTAGACTTTTTGACAAGGATGCATCTAAAATAATTCTCACGGATCTGCCACATTGATCATTTATATTGCACGAATGCATCTAGAATGGTCAAGAGGTCTTTGGATCGGTTGTGTACAGAAGGGCATTGTCCATGTAGGGGAGATCTTTGAACCTTATCTTGTGTAGTAACTCCTGCAATGTTTACATTATTTCTTATTACATTACATTATCTGGATGTCTCAAACCCATCACGGTCAGGTTTTATGATCTGTGGGAGTAGATCTTTGGTTGCTATCTTGTAGTCGGCATTGAGTAAGTCCATAGGCCTGCATGATGAATGTAATTTTTTCTCCTTTTTTAAAAGCTAATGGATGCAGAGGTTTGAGGCATCTGTCAGTTAGAGCTGGCACAATCATAGGTCAAAGCTCAGGTAAGAATGTTACATAGAATTAATGTGGCAAATGATGCTGTTCTCTGACCTTACCAGCTGTCGTCTCATCAAAAATCATGTTTTATTTAGAGCAGATCATCAGAATATTTTGCTGTCACTGAGGCGGTACCATTGTAGGTACATCTTTGTACCTTATTTAGGACCCTAAGTTTTCCGTGACACGAAAAATGCAGACGGAATCGCGGAATCCAGTCATAAAAATGGAATTTACTGTATAATGTGGAATTTCACGGAATTTGTCAAATTTTTATCATTTTCATCATTTAGGTAGTATGAATCCTGCACGTTCTGCGTGTTCCTGTGTGAATGAATCAAGGGGCGTAAAATGTAATAGGGACGCAAGGGACATGTCCCTACCAATATCCAGCGACTACTAAATTGTCCCTAGCAATAATTTTGATCAAACAATTAGATTAAATATGTATATGTTTATGTAACCACTGTTGTTGTAATTTCGGCCACATCTGAAATAGGTCACACAATTAATATTACCTGAGAAGTTAACATATAAGGTAGCTGAAGTGTTTAAAACATATGTGCACAGTTCAGTTGAATAATAAACACTCTTAAAAATAAAAGTGCTTAAAAGGTTCTTCAAGCGATGCCATAGAAGAACCATTTTTGGTTCCACAAAGAACCATTCAGTCAAAGGTTCTTTAAAGAACCATCTCTTCCTTAACTTTTTATAATGTGAAGAACCTTCTTTCACCACAAAGAAGCTTTTGTGAAACAGAAAGGCTCTTCAGATGATAAAGGTTCTTTATGGAACCATTTAGACAAAAAGGTTCTTCTATGGCATCGTGAAGCACCTTTACTTTTAAGAGTGAAGTTTACCCTCTTTAACTTTATTTTAGGCTGTTTTGTTTTCATCTGCTTCTCCCGTTTGCTTTTAATGAATATGTTTAATGAATACAATTAATGAATATGTTCATAGATTTGTGTTGGATGTTATATTTGGAATGGAAATATAATGACATTTTATTTGCAAACATCATACTTTTTTGCTTATTTCAGTTAATATCATAAAACTAGCAAGCTAAGCCAGTAATGACAGTGTCGGAAAAAAAGGAATCTAGTTAAATTGAAATGGAATTTAAAAAATGGAATTTGGAAAAAAATTAAATAAATAAAATGGAATTTGGGAAAAAATGAAACAGATTTCATAGGGCCCTACTTATTTACCCCTAAAGAGTGCATATTAGTACCTTAAAACTATATATGTGACCCTGGACCACAAAACCAGTCTTAAGTGTCAATTTTTCGAAAGTGAGATTTCTACATCATCTGAAAGCTGAATAAATAAACTTTCCATTGATGTATGGTTTGTTATGATAGGACAATATTTGGCTGAGATACAACTGTTTGAAAATCTGGAATCTGAGGGTGCAAAAAATCTAAATATTGAGAAAATCACCTTTAAAGTTGTTCAAATGAAGTTCTTAGCAATGCATATTACTGATCAAAAATTAAGTTTTGATATAATTACGGTACGAAATTTACAAAATATCTTCATGGAACATGATCTTTACTTAATATCCTAATGATTTTTGGCATAAAAGAAAAATGGATCATTTTGACCCATACAATGTATTTTTGGCTATTGCTACAAATATACCCCAGCGACTTAAGACTGCTTTTGTGGTCCAGGGTCACATATTAGTAAATAAAAAGAGTGCACATTAGTATCTTTTGACAAGGTACAGCTGCAGTGACAGCTTTTGTACCTTTGAACAGATCAGATGTGAACAGATGATCTGAATATCATGTCATTTTCTGTGTAGGTTCAGGTTGTGAGGCGGGGTCTTTCCACTGTGGGACAGGCCGTTGTATTCCAGCAAGCCAGAGGTGCGATGGAACAACCGACTGTTCGGATAACTCAGACGAAATTGGCTGCCGTAAGTAACTCTTCCTCCACAGTCACAAGGTCACACTGACAAAGAGTGGCAAGTGTGAAATACAGCTGTTCAGTTTGTAATCCGTAACCCAGAACAGCATTAGCAGTAGCTATGTGTTCCCTCAGGAATTTCGAATAGGTTTTTAGTATAGTAGGTGTTGACTTTAAAAATAACATAGTTAGCATTTCTAACATCACTTTTTTACTTGAAAGTCTTGTTTTTATACACCATTTTGGGTTTTAAAAACATAAGTTTCTTACCAGTTTTAGGGCTGTTTTCACACATTCATACTAGCCTATTTATTCAAGAAATTACATCAATTCCTGTGTAAATCTTGCTAGCTTTCTATGGACAGCAAGTCTCTGGAAGTCATGGCTGTGTCAAAATCTAGTTTGGCAAAGACCAAAAGAGTTTTGAGGGGTGAAAACCTACAAATATAGTCAGATGACTATCACAGATCCACTCCAGAAGAAAAGATGAATATTTTATTAGTTAATTAATTTGTGAAAAGGTCATATTAGGCACACTGCATTGTGGTATACAATACCCAGTGTAGTTTTCACTGCTGTATACTGCACATTATCATGTTTTTGTCATGTTTTTTTTTTTGGTACAAATATCTAAAAATTCTTAAATCAAATACATAAATCAAATACAAATACATTTACTTGAGAAGCAAAATGACTGAAGATACTGAGTCTTGTTTTCTGAAAAAATGATCAGAATTAAGTGGATTTGTACTTAAAAAAAGAAAAAATATCTATCAGTGGGGTAAGAAAACTAATCTTGTTTTTGAAAATTAAAAAAAAAATCTTTTTGCAAATAAACTCTTTATATATACTTCAGAAAAAGTATTGGTTATATGCTATTTCAAACACGTTTGGACCAATAAATAAGGAAAATAGTTCAAAAGATCATGTGGCATGTTTATTTCACTATATCGAGGAGCTTTTTGAAAGAAAAATGCAGGCTAGCGCAGGCCAGCTCAAATCTGTTCTTGGTTAACAATGTTGTCTCATTACGCTCCTCCAGCCCAGCCCACCTGCGAGAGCGCTCAGTTCCAGTGCTTGAGTGATGGCGAGTGCATTCCTCAGCACTGGGTCTGCGATGATGAAGAGGATTGCGAGGATGGCTCCGATGAAAGGCAGCATTGCCGTGAGTACTCCTTATCTCCATCCGTCCGTCTCTCCCTCTCTTTCTGCTTCCATTTCAATTACAACTGTCCGTCAGAGCTGAGAGCTCCACTGACTCCCAGTAATGTATGGGGATGTAATTTCCATCATGTCGGAGAAACACGATATCTCAGATGTGCAGGCAACAGTCTGAAAACAAAAGGCAAAGCGTGCATGTGTTGAAGGGAGAGCATGCCGCTTTAGTGAAGATGAGGACCACCCAGCGCTCTCATATTATAATCGTGTGTCTTTGATCTTTACTGGCAGCTGGCAGGACGTGCTCCAGTTCACAGTTCACCTGTACGAACGGGGCATGCATCCCGAGAGGATACAGGTGCGACCGTGTCCCTGACTGCCTAGACGGAGCAGATGAGAGAAACTGCTGTAAGTATGCTGTCGGTATGTGTGTGATGGGATTAGAGCTGGACAATACAGCTAATGTATATATATTTTACAGTTGTTTATGGATATTCAGTGTACCATTCAAAGGTTTGGGGTCACTAAGATTTTTTTCATGTTTTTGAAGTATCTTATGACCACCAAGGTTGCATTTACTGTATTTGATCAAAAAACAAACAAACATAAATTGTTACAATTAAAAATAACTGTTTTCTATTGTAATATTTTTTTAAATGTAATTTATTCCTGTGATGCAAAGCTGAATTTTCATCATCATTACTCCAGTCTTCAGTGTCACATGATCCTTCAGAAATCATTCTAATATAAGATTTTGAAAACAGTTGTGCTGCTTAATATTTTTGTGGAAACATTATCATTTTCTTCAGGATTCTTTGATTGATAGAAAGTTCAAACATACTAAAACTAAAAACATAAAAGAAGATTTTCGTTTGAAACTAAATAAATGTAACTGAAGTAAAGTGATTTATTTTATTATTTATTTTATTCCAGGTAGTTGCCAAAGAAACATTTCTCATTTTCATTTAGCATTTCTCATTTTCTCATTTTCACTTGATGTACTAAAATGACTAAAACTGAAA